>JAPKLY010001700.1:0-36903 GCA_026898435.1 Prunella vulgaris
ATTAAATTTGGATTTGTACGTGTACGAATCATTTATAGAATGTAACAACCTGTAGATTAAGTCGTAATTAATTAATAACAATCGACATTGAATTTAGATCCTCCCCGAGAATATACCAATTAACACTTATAAATTCTTAACTTCATCAGTAGGAAGTTAAAATTTAGAACTGCTAGTTTTTTGCATTTGTTTATCGTCCCGAGAGTGTGTAGTGCAACCTAAGATGTCAAAAAACTTTTCCAGTGAAAATGTGGAGAAAAATAATGGACGCGCCAAAGAAACGAGGAAGCGTCCATTATCATTAGATTTGACTCTATCTATAGGAGAAACACCTCCACAAATAGCTAACACACCCAAAATGAAGCCTTCAGAGGCATCGAAGCTTATGCAAGATAAGCATATGATGTACCCTGAGAAACTAGGTCATCAACAGGCCCACCAATTTGAGAAGTTTCCTAAAAGACGTGCTTTAGGACAAGGAGGTAATTCTAGAGGTACTGGTGACGAATCCAGTAATATCACTGCTCCCTTTGATTTTCTTAAGTCTTTGAACCAAGATGATGACTTCCCAGGTTTCACCTCCCCATTTTCTCCTGAATCTGGTATCTCGGATAGCTTGTGCACAAGCCCTAGCACTCCCAAATTTATGTCATTCCATAAAAAGGATGAACAAAGTACAAGTTCTTCTAAGGGAAAATCCACTGTCATTGCAGATAGTGATCATTCTGATTATCACAAGATAATCAATAGAGCAGAGAGCCAACACGATGAAGATAATGATGACATCGACTTGTCTCTAAAACTTTAATCAAATATCTTTTAACGCTTTGTGTTATTATTTTCTATATGTTATCAATAAAATTATGATGTTTTGATATGCTGCACAGTTTGAAATAGATTTGACAATGTCATTGATATGTAAAAATAATATTATACTAGAAGTAATAATTAGTAAAGTAAACGACTTGTTATAAAATACACCGACTCATGATAAAAAATGTCATAAATTACTAGGGAAAAATTCGAATACATAAATCATCAAATTATACACAATATATATATTTAATTGAAAAGAAAAAAAGGTCATATTGTTGAAGAACATAATAATACATAAATTCTACATATTATTTTTCAAAAAACTAATATTTTATCTCAAGTCGATAACTTTTAAGTGGATTAATTTTCACAATAAAGTAATAATTGGAATTATGTTTCTACACTTCAAACTTATTTTTTTATAATAATTTCTGAATTTTTAAATTTGTGTTTTTTTAAGTAATTATGACCTTTTTCTTATCAATTAAATATATGTTTCATGGAATAGTTTGACAAACTTTTTTCTTATATATTTCTTTTTTCATAAAGTATTTTTTTAATCAATATATTTTATAGCAAGTCATTTACTTTACTAATTCTTATTTACAGCATAGCACGGTTTAATAACATGAATGACAAAGTCAGTATATTTCAAATATGCACAATAACGATTTTCCTGTAACTATAACAATTGTCATTTTCTACATCAATCGTGAATTTTTTCTAAGAAGTGTTGCACCTTGTTCCATCCATTCCTGAAATGATATAACTTTAGGATTGATAGAGGTATTGCAAAAGCTACCTTGTTTATTACTCCCTCCGTCCCATAATTGTTTTCACACTTTCTTTTTTCGTCCGTTCCACAATTGTTTTCACACCCTATAAATGGAAACTATTACTTTAACTTTATCGTCACAATCCAACTAATCTCATTATTTTAATAATATAACTTTACACAACACTCTACTTTTCTTAAAAGTTGTGCTATCCCAGATGTGAAAACACCTCTGGGACGGAGGGAGTATATTATATCCATGAGAAATTGGGATAACACTAGATTCAAGAGCCATTTGGAGGGATAAAACCTGAAAAGTCATGGACTCATGGTCATACATTTGCTGTTGCATGAATTAAAAGTATTGTAGTTAAGGTCTTTTTTGACTGAAAGAGTTAGGAAAGAAAAGGGAGTCAACATATTATTGGAATCATCATCAGTATAATTAGAATTACTTTGTTTCTTTTCAAAGCATTTCTTTTAGCGATATTCTTAAATTTGTGCGAATATGATGTCTGGTGTTCTTTTGTTAGTTAAATTCTTTGCGCGGAACTTGCAGAAGTGTTTTAGTCAATGTCTGAAGGCTTCAATGTGGGGACATCCACAGCTTGTAGTGCGTTATTAATTTGTGTACGTATTTTTTCTATAGATTGGTTCAAATACAATGATAAACGACTTTACTCGCTTCGATCTTTAATGTTTTCGTGGTCTTTTTCCTCACTTGGAAAAAGTTTGATGTCTAGGATAATAAGGATATAATTGCACTACTCACTCTAGGACTAGAAAACAGAGACAAAAGTCTAGCCACACCCAGAAAAAAAAATTCACAACCTTGATTTATGCTTGCTTCTTCGTGTGCTAAACACAAACGACAATGTTTAAAGTAATATATGAATGGGCATTCTATCTAAGCTTATGGTTTTCCTCCAATCATATTTGCTTGAATCTAATAAATTATTATGCATAGGTAAGTGAACCATAGTTAGTTCATCAGCAATTTCATCACCAAACAAAATAACAAGGATAGTTAAAAACTCTTCACATCAAAAGGGGAAGAAAGACATGGGACTAAAGGAGTAATAAAATAATTCAGCCAAAAAATATACATAATAAACAAACACAAACCTTCCCTGAACGAAACCACGTTGAATGCATCAGTTGTCAACATTGAAGCAATCTGCAAAAATAATTAATTTGACGAAAAAACATTCAGAAATAGACCGCAAAAGCACTTTAATTGACTAACAACAAATAATTTGAATAACGATAATCACAAGAAATATATATGATCCAATTAAAGTTACCAAAAAATAAACAAAATTGTAGTATTATTTTAATTGTCAAAATAACAGCACTCATAATGGAAGATACGAACAACACAAAACATAATTTCAAAATTCAATCGGAATTAAATTGGAGAATTTTGGAAGCGGAAAGCCCGGCATTCTAAAGTGGAAATCTAGAGCAAAACAAAATTGCATTCATGACGGAAGAAGATAGTTAAATACCCAACGAAAATACATACAAACAACACAAAACCGAATTTCAAAATTCAAATGGGAAATTGGAGAATTTTGGAAATGAAAAGCCTGATTTTCTAAAGTTCTTCGTTACCTCGATTTCACGTTGCAGAGCACACGCAAGTTGAAATTGTGATTTGAAGTTTCCAAGACAAATTGAGATAGTGGGAATTTAGCAGCGCGGCGGGGAAGTGTTTTTGGTGGAGAAGACATATTCTAAATTTAACCCTACGGGTTCCATAATTAAACATGCCTCTAATAAAATTTTAAAGTTTGACAAAAATTTATATAGAAATTTCTACCGTAGAAACTACTAAAAATAAATTTAAAAAAAATTAAAAAGACAAAAATATCCTTCTGCATACCAGCATTACGGCACTAGCATACAAGCATATTATCACATTACTCTTACATGCATGCAGCATGCCTCATCACATGCAGTACTTTTCTTTTCTTTTCTTTTTTATTTAATTTTTTTATTTAAGCTATAAATTTTGTTTTTAATTTTTTATAATTATATAGATAAATATATGTTATTATAGGACAAAATATGCATTATAAATTTATAATTCAAATAATTTTTTTTTTTATAAAATTATATTTTATTCTTGCATTAACATACATTTGTCCATGTAGTAACACATATTTACTTATATAGTAACACAAAATAAGGAGTGAATGTGTTACAATTAGAACAAATGTAAGTTACTATCATATAAAATATTATTCTTTTTATATATATTTATTTATTTGTATAGAGAAAATATTTTTATATAATATATAAAGTAAAATGTGTGTTACTATAAGAATAAATATTAGTTTTTCAAAAATTTATTATTTATTTTTATAGAAATAATTATTTTTTATATAATAACACATATAAAAATAGTAAAAAATGTATTACTACATGATTCAATATACCTAGAGTTTAAAGGGATTATGAATAAATAACAAACACATATTTATTCTTATAAAAACTCATTTTATACTTAAAGTAACACACATTTGCATATATAGTAACATATATTGGGGAACAAATGTATGTTACAATTAGAGCAAATGTATGTTACTTTAATATAAATGTTATTCTTTTTACATATATTTATTTATTTTTATAGAGAAAATATTTTTATATAATATAAAGAGTAAAATGTGTGTTACTATAAGAATAAATATTAATTTTTCACAAATATATTTATTTATTTTTATAAAATTATATTATATATGATAGTAACATGAATTTGCTCATATAGTAACATACATTTGCCCATATAGTAATACAAAATGAGGAGCAAATGTTGTGTTACAATTAGAGCAAATGTATGTTACTATCATATAAAATATTATTCTTTTAACATATATTCAATTATTTCAGTAGAATTAATATTTTTATATAATATAAAGAGTAAATGTGTGTTAATATATGAATAAATATTAGTTTTTCATAAATATATTATTTATTTTATAGAAATAATTATTTTTTCATTTAATAACACATATAAAATAGTAAAAATTGTATTACTGCATGATTATATATACCTAAATTTTAAGGGGATGCTGAATAAATAAGAAACACATATGTATTCTTATAAAAATTCATGTTGTCCTTAAAGTAACACACAGTTGCCCATATAGTAACACAAACTGGGGAACAAATTTATGTTACCATTAGAGCAAATGTGTGTTACTGTAAAATTGAATGTGTGTTACTATATTTATAAATATTTATTAGTCCTTAAAAATATATATATTGTACTTATATAATATATATAAAGTATTAAAAGATGTATTAGTATATTAACAATACATTATAAACATAAATTAATAAAAAGAATAAAAAAGAAATTAAGTAATATATATTTTATTTTTGCAAAACTACATATTCTCTTTGTAGTTACTTTAAAAGTACAAAAAATTAATTTTTTAAAAAATTTGTAACACATATTTTGTCTTTTAGTAACACATTTTTATCTATATAGTAACATAGTCTGAGAGCGAATTTTTAAATTTGTAACATAATATTACTTGAATTTTATTAAATCAATATACCACCTTCAAATTAATAAAAAATAAATTAAATTTTAAACAAAAAGAAAGAAAGAGGATAGTATTACTATTGGCAAGAATTAACATTACCCTTTCCATGATATAATTAGGCGAATTTATTTTGATCACCACTTTTAAATAAATAATAAATAAAATAAATTATAAAAATAAAACTTTGACATTTGGATACCAGGGCTGTGAGAATATGTGAAGTGGCCCGTAATGGCGCGAGAGTCATTAGCGAAATTTTCCTTATTTTTGGATACCAGGGCAGTGTTGTCCTTTCCCTTATTTTTAATAAAATTTCTACGGTTGAAATTTCTACGCAAGTGTGGTTCTTAAGTTTTTAGTTATTTATTTGGGTTAAAACTTAAAATCAATTTTCAACTTATAGTCTTATACTATATTACTTATTTAAATTTGTAATTTGTATTATATTTTTATCAAATTGTAATTAGTACTAAATTTTTTTACAGAATGCTACTTAAAGTTAATTTTTTTTTCTTGGCAGTGCTATATTTGTTAAGATTATACTTGTCGTTCCATATTATTTATTTACTTAATTTATATTATAATTATTAATTATGAAAAATTAACGTTGAAAAAGTTTAATTTCAATAGTATAATGATAATAGAATTGAAATTCGATTAATAATTTAAATCGAACTCTGTATATCAATGTCTATAGACCAAAACTGAGAATTTTCTCCATAATAGAACAAAAACATTTTTCAATATTTTTGTATATACCTTTGTTAATTATATTAGATTGTGTATACCCTTGTGTGTCATCTCTCAATTCTTTCTGCGTCTCCCCATGAACTAAATAAGATTTTTTTTTACCGGCATCGATTTTTATGTGGTAAAAAATAAATATAAATAAATTATTGATATGGATTGACGAGTATAATCTTGAAAAATATAGCACTGACAAGAAAAAAGAATAAAACTTGAGTATATGTTGCAATTTATCAATTTTTCATAGTACATGTTGCAATTTGATAAAAAAAATTAATACGGATTGCAAATTGAAATAAGTGATATGGTACAGGTGACAAATTGATATTAACCCAGTTTTATTATTATTATGTAACATGATATACTTTTAAGTATAGTTACATATATTATTATAAATATATTGTTAATTATATTTAATCACAGCAATAATTTTTTTTAGAGAAGTTCACATATTATTAAAAGTTAACAGGGTTTAATACTTAAAATTTCTTTAACTTAATATTTTTATTTATATTAAATAAAATATTACAAATTTTCACGCATTTTATCTAAAATATGTATATAGATTATTATTTAAAATTATCATATAACTATATTAGTTAAGATTATATTTAAATGTATTAAGCGGACTGACTATAATTCTATAGAGCTTCGGACCTTACAGTTCGAGGCAAAATGATCCTAATTTAACTGAGTCCGAACAAACAAGTTTTAAATCTGTTTTTACAGTTTAAATATGTAGGAGCTACATAATTCTTTTTTTTTTTTTCTGATTATGTACAAATATATATAGGTTTTCATAGGTTTT
Source organism: Prunella vulgaris (assembly GCA_026898435.1). Taxonomy (NCBI): domain Eukaryota; kingdom Viridiplantae; phylum Streptophyta; class Magnoliopsida; order Lamiales; family Lamiaceae; genus Prunella; species Prunella vulgaris. The sequence goes on from JAPKLY010001700.1 coordinate 6,704, forward strand.
AGGATGTGGTTTTTATATTTTAGTTATGAATTTTAATGTTTTGTAATGTTATATATTGTAAATTTTCACTTCTGGTGAACTTATGTTAACTAGTGAGTTTTGTTGAAGAATTTTTTTTAGAGATTTTTTATTTTTGTTGAAACATGATCAATCGTTGTCTTTAAAAGAATTGCATTTAAAAGTAATAAACAATGCTCTCTCCATCTCAAAAATTAAATTAAATTTTCCTAATAGATTTATATGATTTCAGAGAATTGAAAAAAAAAACACATTTCAAGGAAGAATGTTAATTCTTTTAGGATTATATTTATTTGAGGGATAATTGTAGGCCGGTATACTCCTTATGTGTCTAACTACATCTAAGTGTAGTTACTATTTAGTATTTATGTTAGGCGCACATTTCCTGTTCTTAATAAAAGGACACACAATTCCCATTTTTTTACTAAATTGCCATTCAACACAAATATCTTTAAAAAAATTCGTCTCCTCTCTTTCTCTCTCATACACTCCTCCTCTCTCTCTTTTATCTCTCAGACTCTCCCTCTCTCTCTTTTATCTCTCAGACTCTCCCTCTCTCATACATTGATATTCTATCTCTCTCTATATATATGCACGACATCGGGGTGAAAGGGAGACGATGGCGCGGAGCGAGGGACGGCGACAGAGGGGGGCGAAGACGGGCAGAAGCGGTGGTTCTCAGGCGACGGAGCGGCGGATCTGGGCGAGTGATTCCACGGCGTGGTTTTTGAATTTTGAATTTTGTGGATGTTTTTACTGTTGGAATCATCTACAAATCTTCATCGGTAAGCGTGAAACCAGATCGGAAGCCAAATTATCTCTCTCTACCTCTTTCTCTCTCATAATCACACTCCTCAAATTTACCGTTAGTGGTGAGGAGTGACGGCGGAGAGGGTTTCAGGTGAGGCGGATCGATGGACCAGATTGTTGATTTGTGCGCGTGGGGGAGGCGAGCGGGGCTGAGTCTGTTGAGGAAGGGTTTTCTCTCAAAATTTTCACCAGTTTTCACATCGGATTTGGGTCCGTTGAGGAAGGGTTTTCATCGCGAAGAGGGTCCATCGAAGAAGGTGATTGCCGATTTGGGGGGTGCTCGCCTGAGAAGACGGTCCGTTGAGGAAGATGGATGCCAACGAATTATTATAGTTTCCCAATCATTTCTTTAAATTTTTGATTCCTTCTCTTTTGTATGAGCTTTGGAGATTTGGATGGTTTATTAGATGTCATTGTCGGTAATCGGAGCAGTTTTTTAAAAGTCGTACATGCCCGGTGGCCTCTGGACAGATTTGAGGTAGATGGCTTCATACCTATTAAGGTGAGAGCAGAGGCATTTTTTTTCTTTTTTTTTTCCTACGATGGAGTTATGTGTTTTGACTATGGCTAGAGTGAGATTTCTGTAAAATTTTAGCCGAATTTTTTCTATTTTTGGCCGGATCTTTAGTGGGTAGGCCATTCTTGTCACCGAAGGAAAAAGAGGGTGAAACGAAAGTAGCTAGGAAGTATGATTTTTTGAGCAATGGTGTTTTGTATGGTTTGTTTGTTAATCTGATGATTTTTGTCCTGTGGGTTGTATGGTTTGCTTGTTAATCTGAACTTTTTTTTTTTTCAGATTCATTATTATAAAATGTTAGTATAATAAGAAATACATACAACCTTGTCGGAAAAGAGGCTGGCCGAAACTTCAAAAAATCAGTAATCAACAACTAGAGTACATTAATTAGTTCATTAGTACACACGCAAATGCAGTAGTACAGATCATCGAAAATTATGAGAATAAATCAATCGAAGAAAAATCAAAATAAATATGATTTGATGGCTACAGTCAGATGTCACATCATCTGACACCTTTTTCGTGTATGAAATGCCCATTTTTTTTGAAAATATTGTACAAAGTACAATCAAATATACATTAGTACACTCATGTAATCGAAAGTACATATAAAAACTCATTAGTATTCTTAACAGTTGGAAAGATGTTATGCACCCACCTGAAATTATAAATAGTAACAACACCTCTTTGAGTTTTACTATGCTAAAAAGCACTAGGATGTGGTTGCCCCTTTATTTGATGAGAATTTTACTTTGAAAATAAATTATTTGAGTTAATTTGGTAAATTATAATGTTAACATGGTGACACATTTGTAATTCTCGTATTATTCAGAGTAATCATTGTTGGGTCGAGTCTCGAACATTTTTGGGGCCATGACAGTTTGGTGCTTTAAAGGCACCCTAAATTTCAAGGTAGTCATGTAAATTTGAAACATTTAAAGGAGGTGCAAAACACCTTTTCAGCTACTGCCATTGTACTAATGCGTTTTTTTATGTATCTTCAACTATATGAGTGTACCAATTAATTTTAATTGTACTGTATAAATTACTTTAAAAAAGGTAGGCATTGAATATATTGAAAAGGTGTCAGATGATGTGACATTTTACTGTAGCCTGGATCACAATTATTTTGGTTTTTTTCTCCGACTTCTTTGTCGACATAATTTCCGATCTACACTACTGCAGTTGAATTTGCGGCCAACCTCTTTTTCTACCTTGATTGTACTATAGCGTTTGTTATTGTACTACTGAACTTTTCATTGTACTACTAAACTTTTCATTGTACTGTAAATGCTAACAAAAATTAGGAATCTCTACTACTGTGTGGAAGATTTAACAAAAACACAGTTTGTACCACTTGGTTTAAAAAAAAATTGTTTGCAATTTACTGCTCAACATTTTGTTGCGGAAAACCGCCTACCTCCGTTCTCTACCTAGATCAATTTCACAACACTAGCCAGATTGAAGACCACAGAAGCCGGAAATCGAGCCCTTGCGTCGACGCCTGGAAATGAAAGCTCACCTTTGCAGCCACGATCGACGGCGGAATTCGCCAGACGGCCACGACCTCGCACACACCCGATGAATCAAGCCGGAGTTCAAAACTCAACGCCGGAAAATTTTGAAGCCATGCAACAGCGCCCTCACCTCTGTTTGAAACAGGAAACAGAGCAGCGCATCCCACAAATGGAAGAAACTTCTTTCACCGCGTGCAGCCATGTCCCTGTTCTTTCTCGCCGGAAAAGCCGCCACATTTGAGCCTCAATGGTAATCGTCTAGATCCGCCGTCTTCTCACCCGCCCAGATCAACTGTAATACATCCATATATGTAAAAGTACAAATATCACACTGTCGTCTCACCGGCCCAGGTCCGCCACTCTGTCTCCGTCTCGTCTTTCCTCATCACCGTTGGTCCAACGCCGAGAACCACCGCTGCGTCTGCCGCTGTTCGCTCCGCCACATCCGTCATCCTTTCACCGTCTCTCATATTTGTACTTTTACATATAGAGAGAGAGAGAGAGTAGAGTATGAGAGAGAGAGATACAATTGAGGAGATTTTCAAAACTCTAGAGAGAGAGGAGAGAGTATGAGAGACAAGATATTTTGTGTCTCTATGTATCACAGCTGTCGTGGCAAAATTGTTATTAATAGGAAAATAATGGGTCTTTGTTAATAGAATTGCACTCAGTTGAAAAATGAAGAGATAACAACACCATGATGTGATTAAGAGTAGATAGTGCATACCGGCCTGTCATTTTCCCAACATTTTTGGATGTGTCTTCTCAATTCTATTTGTATTGGGCCCAAGTATACAGCTAATGGCCTAACCCCTTTTCTTCTTTGTATCCAGTTCTCATTTAATTTTTTTTTAAAACAGAAAATTAAACACCCGGTGGAGACGTGACTCCAAACCTGTACATAGCGCCAAATATAAGATATTTACATTGATCGGAATAAAATTGACGGTAATTAGTGATAATATATAGTGTTTAGGATATTGACTGAAATTTGAAAGTAGAATTCTTAAGTGATAATGGAAAAAAAAAATGATGACTTACATTGACTTGTATGTCTTTTTTTTTTGTCCGATTGTGCTTAGGGTTTTTGTATTTTTGATTTGTCGAAATGTAGTTAAGATTCTGGAATTCTTTTTTGAAATATTATTTATTTCGACAATATTTTTTTTTGAAAATGTTTAAATAATTTTTTTTATTGAAATATTGAGTATATTTGATAAATTCTTTTTGAAATTCTAATTACATTTCAACAAACCAGTGTTGAGAATTATTTTTTTAAAAAATACGAGAATATAATAAGTAGAATGTGTAGGGTGCAGATTGTGAGATTAAAATTTTGATGGTGAAGATTTTAGGGAATATTTTTATTTTGATGATGCAAACTTTTGTGGACGAACTTAAATAGGAACATAAGCAAATTTTTCAGGGACGAAGGTAGTACATTTCAACAACACTCCAGCGACACTGCACCAAACTCCCATATCTTCTTTTAGAAGATTGATCTATCTTTTGAGTATGTGAGTGTATATAATATGTTGAATTTTTCTTTTTTAAATGATAAGGATATATGAGTCATTTGATAAATATATTATAACATAAAGCCTTAAATGCAAATTAAATCAATAAAATTGGAATATATTCTAGAATTTTAAATAGTACAAACAAATCACAAATTTTAACTATTGTTGTAATTTAATCGTAAGGCAATATTGCTTCCAGTGGATGACATAACGTGTGACGTAGCACAACCCCTACCAAACGATGTTATTTTATATGTAGTCTAATTCTTTTTATTTAGAAACATATATCGTTGTATCATATGGAAAGAAGATTATAAAAAATTAAATACAAAATCAAAAGAGTTTCAACTTTTAAGACTTGAAAAAGAAGAAGATTTTTTCAACTTCTTATTTCTTTCCCTCAAGAACCCCAGAAAATTGTAATCTCTTACCTTCTTTCACTGATTTCATCTCCCCTAGTTCGAACCCTAAAAAATTACACACTATAATTTACAACTCATTAGCCCATCCGTTTGATGAATTCTTCATCTTGGGTGGGTTGCTTATATTTTTATTGCCTAATCTTGGCTATCAAATGGGGGCTTCGATCAGATCCAATTTACATATTTATGATAGCAGAACATTATATACACATAATTAATATATCTTGCTTATTTTGGGACAAAAAATGGACGCAAGACAAGTTATGGGGCCAAAAAGATTTTTTCTTCCCGTACGTTTATGTGTAAATGATAATGTAGTTAGTGTTAATCTGTATTTCACCATATAATTAGATGCATCAATATTTGACAAGTGCAGGAATTTGAGGCTTGCCCAGAACTTAGGGGGGTGTATTCGTTTAAGATTTCGTGGGATTTTAAAGGACTTTTTTCTTATAAAAAAGTCTGTTGGTATTCAATCAGGATTTTAAAGGATTTAAAAATAATCCATTGGTATTCAATCAGGATTTTAAAAGACTTAAAAACAATCCACTGGTATTCAAAAATATAAGGATTTTAAAGGATTGTTGGGTTTGATGGATTTTGATGGATTCTTTAGTGTATTTTATAAATACCAACAATCCCATCAAAACCTCTAGGATTTCGGTGGACTTTTTTAATTAGTGACTTTATTTATCCCCAAATTGATTTATATATAATTATTTATTTTTAAGACCTAAAATAGTTTTAACCTTATAATTTCATCTCTACATTTATAACATGAACGATAAAATAATTACAGTGACGAAGAGTAATATAATATTATATATACATATATACTAGAATAAATAAAAATAGTTAATAATTAATCATTAAATAGTATTAAAAACGATATTGTTCATCCTAACTTATATACAAGATAAATCTTTATTTTTATATAGTATTATTATAATACTAATATTATATATTACATATGTCATTAGGTAATATTTTTATATTGATAATATTTTTTTACGGTATTTGAGTTTTGTTATATTTTACTTTGGTTGCTTTGATTATTCAATTTCGATACTTTTTTATATTGATAATATTAGCATGTGCAGCTCTACATAACTTTATTCGCAAAGAATGTCATTCTGATGAATTTCCAATTGAATCGGTGGACGAACCTTCATCTTCAACATTACCAGTTAATGAAGACCGTGATTTTGAGCCTATCATTCAAACTCAAGAGCAAGAACGACATGACGCTAATGCTTTGAGGACTAGTATAGCTATGAATATGTGGAGTAATGCTATTTAAAAGGACATGATATTATGATTTTTTTTGTCTTTAACTTTTTTTTTTTTTTTTTAATTTGAAGGTATGAAAAATTTTGAATTTTTATTGTATGTCACAAATCCATGAAATTCTGCAAAGTCTACAAAGTCCTATAGAATCCATTAAAATCCTTATTTTAAAAGTCTTACAAAATCCTACAAAATCTTAAAAGTCACCAAAATCCTACAAAATCTTTAAAATCTGTAGGATTTTTTTCAGCTAAAAAAGTCTTTTAAAATCCTAATCCAATACACCCCCCTTAATCTAATAGCGAATCCTGCAAGCCATGTTCACAACTTCCATCAATAGCGAAGGCAATATACCACAATTCACTACTACAATATTGAGCTTGGATAGCTTTACTTAGAGAGCTCATTTGTTAATGAGCTCTCTAAGTTATCACTTGCAGGGCTCAATTACAAATGAACTTTCTAATCATATAAAAAAAATGTATATAATGCCTAGATAACGGTTCAAAACCGCTTCGATAAAAAAAAAAGAAAAAATCATTAGAATGCGGTTTGGAACCGCTATAAGACTTCAAAGCGGTGAAAAACCGCTATAAGGGCAAAGCGGTTCACAAATGCTATCATCTTAAAGCGATTTTAAACCGCTGTGATCCTCAACTTAGTGCCCACCTCGCAACAAACCTTCTCTCCCCTCACTTTATAAATGTTTTCTCTCGCCCAAGTCAGTATACTCTTTTTTTTTTTTATGGATCTCAAGACGTTTTTTCAGATCTGGAAGGAGAATGATAAAGAGAGTAAGAGATAGGTGTCCTCCGCCTCCAGCGGCGTCCTCTAGCCCGCACCAAACGGCCGACGGCGTTCAGATCTGAAATCGCCTAACCACCCTGTTTCGCCCAAATCGAAGCTCTCGCCGGAATCCAGCCGCTGCGCGTCACCCACTCGCGACGCCAGAGCAGTTTCTGGTCTTCTTCTCCATTGAATCTTGGAATGACGGTTATGGAGTTTATCGGCGGTGATGTGGTTATCATCTTTGGGCTGTGAACGAGCTTGCTGCGTGTGACTAATAAGAATTAGAGAGGCGGCTTCTGCGGCTTGAATCGGTGACTAGCGGGGGACGATTACAGAGGTCAGATTGGGATAGGCGATTCCAGATGTGTGTTTGCCTCCCAATTCCAGTCCATACGTTCCTTTGCTGGTAATCAAATGAAATTACAATTGGGCCAGTTTCCTTTATTTTGACATATTAGGCCCATTATTGAGTTATTGTTAGAAAGATGTGATTATTATTTGAGGGGAGGTTATACGCATTAATTTAGGAGATTATTCAGGAAGTAGATTTACATTAGGGATTTAGGGAATATAGTTTATGCTTTGGTTTGAATACATTTTTATATAATAATTTCCAGATTTTTATAAATATGTCATATTTTTCTCTGTTGATTTTTTGTTATACATCTTTATAGATTTTTTGTATGTGTTGGAATTTCCAGATTAATAGTTTCAAAAATTAATTGTATTGGTGGAATTTGAGTGGAGATATGAAGTGGTGGAATTGTGGATAAAGCCACATTCATCTTGGACAAAAAAAAGCCACGTTCATCCTGGTCAAAATAATATGAATGGTTGAATTTAAAAAAATATATATATATATGATGGAGAGCGGTTCTCAACCGCTCTCTAAGTTAATTAAAAAAAAATAAAAAATGATTTTAAGAGCGGTTAATGACCGCTTTGTAGGTAGAATCTCACTTACATAGCTTTCGCTTGGAGAGCTCTTTTAACCGCTTTCTAAGTGGAAAAATGAGAGCTCTCCAAGCCTTTATTTCTACTAGTGATTACTCCATGAAGAAGAGCTAGCACTAGTGGACACAAATCCAGGCAACTGGAAGAATTAATGATCATAGAAAAACAAAGCTTACATGAGTTCAGTTCGCACAGATCGAAAATAGGAATGTACGAGATCAAACCTCCGCTTTGAACTTTGAAATTGCAAGCTTGAGTGAGTAATATGCATGAAGAGGAAAGAACTGGTGAAGATTTGTAGCATTTACTCCTAAGCAGTAGCTTGATGCAGGTACGTGCACATGATACTACAATAAGTTCTCCAGAATTAGATACTATAGAAATGTAGAATAATGTGACTGAGATAGAGAAGAAACACTACAAGAAAAGTGATCAATAATCACAAATATTTAATGACAGGGATAAAAATTATCATTAAAGATGACTTTTTATGAGAGGAATAATATTAATATTAATAAAATATATCAAATTAATGAGAAAGTGACTTCCCTCTCATTATTTTCAACATTCCTCTCATTGTATATACAAAATTGGGCTTCCCTCTCATTAAAAGTGAGTGAAAATATGGCTCCATTTTTTCCCTCCATTAACTTTTCTAAATTAAAAATCAAATAAAATATTAAAATTAAAATTTTAGTACTTCTTTTCATCACCCAAATCCATAGTTTTCATTTTTTCACTCTTACCCTAATCCCCTCTTCAGCAACAAAATATCGCCTATCAACACGCCATCGTTGATTCAATCAGCGGACACAGGGTAGCACCGCTGCTGCTTCCATCTTGTTCTACCGTCGGACCTCTCTGTATCCAGTAGTGATGTCGTTTAGCAATAAGCACGCCAGTCGCCTTCTCCATGTCCTCTCTTCCTTTTTGCACCTATCCATTTCAATCAACGGCGTCGGAGGACTTAGTCCCTTTGGGTATTTTTTTTCGAATGTACTCTGTCACGATGTGTATTTTCTGAATTTCTATTTTGTACTCTACATGTCTATAGGATATTTGTATGCGTGTATTTTTGGTGTGCTAATAAAACCTAATGAATGATGTGTACTAGGTTTTATTCATCTGAGTCAATTATCTTTTCTGTATCTTGTTGAGTGAAATTTACTTTATGCTGTGACAGGGGTATAGTATAATTAGTTAATAAATTAGAAGAATGGGCTTAATATTTTTGTAGAATGTTGGAAAGAAATGCACATCTAAAATATTGCTCATGCGATTAGTACTCTAATTGATGGTGAGTGGGAGATGGTTATGTTTATATCTTAAAAGTTGTGTTGATCAAAAAGTTGATGTGCAGTTACAAAGACAAATGATCAAGAAGTTAGAAGTACCCCGGTATGAGTGTGTGATGCTTCAGGGTTTTACTACTTTCTTTCCTCAGCTTTTTAATTACTTATAAATCTCAATAATGTACCAATTTGTGTCAATATTAAGAAGTTCAGTTCATATTTTCCTGGTTGAGATTCATGTTTCAGGTTGATACTTTGGAGACTCCATCAATATCTAAAAGGTATATGCCACCTACATAAGGCTGAGTAGTAGATAAAGATGTTAAAAATTTGGTGCATATCTTTATATTTTCACTTAAAGTATTAATTTTCCAGTGTTTTATGTTCACATATTGTTGTTTTTGAGTTGTTGAAGAAGAAATTTATATTGCATTTTGATTATCATATGTTACCTTGTGTTATTAGTTTCTTGGTATACAGCTTCAAAGATTCAGTAGTGTATCCAATAATTTACTGATTGGTGATGAAAACAAGAGGTATATATAAATTTTCAGCTTCAGATTGTTAATTTTGCACTGTGTTGCTTGTTTAATACATACTAAGTGTGTTTGTGATGCACATTGGGTTGATGGATTTGCTTTTATAATGGATATGTTTTATTTGAGTTGTTAGTTTGTTTCCTAAGTGTAAGAAGGTTTATCTTTTTATTAGTTGTTTGATTATATTCGTTTAGTTTATTTTGCAAATAACACTTAATTAGTGTCACATTTCACTCTTGATTATTACGATGGGCTTCTCTATTATATTGCCCTGACCTTATTATTATTAAACTTGATATACATTTGCAGTTATTTGAGTATCAACAAAGATCACTCTTTTGATTCCAAAGGTTTAGTTTATGGATTTCTTATTTCCTCTATACATTTTCTATCCCACCTAAATCTCAGTTCACATCCAAATTACTACTGATTTCAATCACATTATGATCTATATTAGTTTTGAATTTGTTTAACTTTTTGGCATAGTTGATAGTTCTTATATTTATTTTCAAATCCTCGTTAAATTGCTTCGTTGAACTCTGAATTTTCTTATTTTGGTGGTCAAAAGACTCATTTATGCAGATTTTGTATCTTGTACAGTTTTCTCCAAGTTCCAAGTTCCTTCTGGAGTAGTTTCTAAGCCCTTACTAATATCATCTCAGCTATGGGAAAAGGAACAAAGGTTAGGGAGCTGTAAAACAATTTACAAAACCATTAGCTTGCCTTTTTTTTAGCTTCATTTATTTTTTAACATTAATCTACTTGTGTCATGCTCTAAATGTAAATAGAACTACCTCTTTCTCAAGCACTAATATATTATTTTCTTGTAAATGCATCAGCTCAGTAAATCACATGTTTAAATTGATGTGTTCTAGATGAAGATAATCAACAATTACATAATTGGTAAACCTTTCAATTTATGTAGATATTGAATTTACTATATTTGCAAATTTTCGTACATTTTCTCTGACAACCAACTAAAATGCATTTTGTAGCCTTTTATAATTTTTTTTGTTTCTAATAGAATGGATAATTGGCAAGTAAATCCTGCACTATGCTGGTGTTAGTGATTTGATTAGTTTTATAACATAGAGCTTCTTCAAGTCTTTCAAGTATGTTCTTTAATTCAGAAGCTATTTAGCCACAATCATATGATATTTTGAAAATAATGGTTGTATTTATGTCTTGAGAGAACATTGATTTGAGAAAATACTGGTATTATATTTATTTTTGTGATGGTAGAACAAAATCATATTTAGGATCATGCATTCGATGTAACTTTATATAAATAATTGTAGTTTTGCGCTTTGAGTGTTTATATGTCTATTCAGATTTACTTATATGTCTTCTGTAACATTCTTGCAGGCCATCTAAGAAGTACTCAAAGATGATTTTGAAACAACAATTAAGTGTTCCACATTGATGTTGCTCAACTTTTATTTATTTTTTTGTAGTTATAATAGCTACATAATCTTATTTGGGGATTCATATATTAGTGTAAACTAACGTTTTGTAAGTTTTGCAAATTCAAATCTGTATATAAATTGATGTGGATGTAGTTGTTTAAATAATATATTTTTGTATATTTTATTTACGATATTTAGATTATATTTGCAATTGTTATAATTTTAGTAAAAATTAATGCACAAAAGTTATTAATGAGAAAACATATAATGAGAGGAAATTAAAGTATAGTGACAGGAATTTTTATCATGTTGGATGATTTTCAATGACAGGAACATTCTGTCATTAGTTATAAATAGAGAATAATGATAAAACTCAATTCCTGTCATTAATAACCTTTATCTAGGGAGGCAATAATGACAAGCACATGACAGGAAATTTATGTCATTAAAGATCAAAATTATGTCATTAAAAACTTATAATTTCAGGATTTTCCTGTCATTATAGATTGTTTTTCTTGTAGTGAAAAATATTTGTTCAACCGTTTGCACCGGAACCGCAAAGTTGCCGCCACCCATAGTATACAGCCACTCCAGGCCAATGGGTTGTTCTTCAAATTGAAGACAAACATGCAACAAACAATAAATTTTAGATATATAATAAAAAATAATTCTTCAAAGTTAATACTGAAGTAATTAAAAGTGTAAGAGGTATAACATTTTAAAAGAGCTTGATCTTATTTTTATTATTTTCTTAACCAAATTTTAAGAAGTTCTTTTCATATAAAAAAAGGCAAAAAACAGAAGCATCGCTCATTCAAATACTGTTTACAAAATTACATGAAATTCTTTTTTTCAAAGAGAAGGAATGAAAGATAAAAGTACCTAAAACACATAAGTGTTACGTTGCGACATACAGAAATTGATTACAAAAATTAACCTTATTTTGAAAAATATCATAACATGTCATTCACACAACATATAAACACTCAATATCTTGATTTTCATGGTCTGTCATAGTATAGAGCCACTCCAGGCCAATGGATTGTTCTTCGAATTGAAGACAAGCGTGCCAGTTAACTAATAAATTAGGAATAATCACAATGCCTAAGTATTCAAATACAAATGATGTAAAGAAACGTAGCTTATCACTAGATCTAAACCTATCTGTTGAAATTTGCACTCACAAATAGTTCACTCTCCCGAAGTGAATACTTCAGATATATGAGGTTATGCATGATGGACGACATATAGTACAAAAGGAAGAAATTGAATACTCCTGTAATTTCTGTACTAAGAAGTTCGTAAACAAACAAGCATTATGAGAACATTAAAATGCCCACAAATCTAGGAAGGTCGCTAAAAGACGTGCTTTGGAAGGACAAGAAGGTAATTCTAGATGTACATGGTGACGACACTAGTAATCTTTTTACACACCAGTAATAAAATGATTACTGGTGTCTTCCCCATGTACATCTAGAATTACCTTATTGTCCTTCCAAAGCACGTCTTTTAGCGACCTTCTCAAATTTGTGGGCATTTTGATGTCCTCGTAATGCTTGTTAATTTGTTCACAAACTTCGTAGTGCAAAAATTGCAGTAGTATCCAATTTTCTCATTGTGTATCATATGCCTATCATGCATAGGTTTTGATACCTCTAAAGAATTCACTTTGGGAGGATGAACTATTTGTGGATCCAAAGTAGGATGGTTTATATCTAGTGATAACCTACGTTTTTCACATCTTTTGTGCATCCTTTAAGTTTTTTTTCTATGTTTTCAGTTGAAGAGTTTCTCGGTATTTTTGTGACAAACTACTAATGGAACTACTCAATATAGGTCTAGGGAATAATGACAAAAAATGTAACAACTTTAATTTGACTTCCTATTGTTGAATATTCCTGAATTTATATAGTGTTAACATTAATGTTGGTATCTAGCTGGAATGACCTTTTGACAATTTATTAATAAATATGAATTAATTTATTTATATTAATAAAAATTCAAATACAAAAATCCCTTAAAATATTACATGATATATATATATATATATATATTTATTTAATTGATGAAAGATGAATTCTAATTCCTAAGAAAAACATAAATATATATATTTGACAGCTTTTTACCAGAAAACTCCTTTAATTTTAATTTAATGTTGATAACTTTCAAGTGGGTTAAATCCTCAACATAGTCATGATAACTGAAATGTCTACTAACACTTACTAACCAGTTGTACGTAGATTTTTGCATTGGTAGATTATCCAACTGTGAAAATGAGTTTTTAAAAATAATTTGTAGATTTTTGCATTTATATATATCTCGTAATTATTACCCTTCTTTCTTATTAATGAAATATGAATTTTGTGGAACAATTTGATGAATGTAATAGTATTTTTCTGCTTAAGCTTTACAATTTTCCTCCGACCATATTTGCTTGAAAATAATAAACTAATTAGCTCAGGTAAGTGAACCCTAATTAGATCATCAACTTCTCCAAACAAAATAACAGAATAAGCACTCATAAAGCTCAATTAGTAATTATAAAATGATCCGTCATAAAGTATAAGTGATAAGCAAAAAATGGCCCTCCTTGCATCGAAGAATTTCCAGACCACCTTGAATGACTCACGACAACATTGACACACACACCTGCAATATTAATTTGAGGCCCCAATGAATTCAGAATGGAGAGCAAAAACATGTTACTTAAAAATTGAATAACTAATATATAACAACAAATATATATATATGATTCAATTACAATTACAATTACAATTACAGACAACACGTTTAATCGAAATAACAGTATTCATGATGTAAAATGTCCATCAATTGTAAGTAGAAGGAATCAAGACATTCAGTATTTACATTTAATACTTACAATCAAAGAAATAGATTCAATTAAAATTCCAAAAAAAAAAAAAAAAAAAAAAAAAACACGAAACAGAATTTCAAAATTTCAAACTCTTCGCTTCATATTCGCTCGCTTCCAGAAATATAGCTTTCATATAAAATAATAAAAAGGAAAGAAAAACATGAGACGGGGAGGGGAGAGAGTAATGAAATGATTCATAAAAAATATATAAATTAATAATAAACAAACACAAACCTTCCTTGAACGAAAGAATTTCCCAAACCACGTTGAATGCATCCGTTGCCAACATTGAAGAAACCTGCAAAAATAATTAATTTGACGCCAATGCATTCGGAAATTGACAGCAAAAGCACATTAATTGACTAACAACAAATAATTTGAATAACCATAATCACAAGAAATATGATCCAATTAAAGTTACAAAAAAAATAAACAAAATTGTATTCATTTGAATTGTAAAAATGACAGCATTGGTGATGGAAGATGATACCCAACAAAACACATAATTTTCACAAAATTATGCAATAAATAGGAATTACAAACAACACAACAAAACTTCAAAATTCAATAGGAATTAAATTGGAGAATTTTGGAAGTGGAAAGCCTAGCCTCCTAAAGTGGAAATCTAGAGCAAAACTGTTGGGTCACCCTGCCTTCTCTCACGCTCACGGTTTGGTTTACGGGCTTGGGTTCAGGCCACCCATTTTGGTGGACACAAAACCGATGAGATTGGTCAGGCACTAAAGTCCCTCGTGTAGGGCTGCACACCAGACTATAGCCTCTCAACTCTCAATCACGATTTTAGTCGATCACCCGCGAGAGGAGAAGCACCGTAGTCTTTATAAGGTGGCTATCCAACTACACCTAGGGTTAGAGAATGGGGCTCAAGGTTTAACCAAATGGCCCAAAACCAAGTGGGCTCAAGCCCAACATTCTCCACCTTTTTGGCCATTCCCTTCTCAACATCGGAATCCACGGGTTTTCATCATCACCCCACACACATGCACACACATGCACACACAAGCACACACACAAAGGCGTACCAAAAAACCTGCACAAACACAAAGTTAGTACACAAGACCTGCAAAAACACAAAGTTAGTCCAGGGAACCACAAAGAAGACACAAAGTCACACAATCATGCAATTGACACAAAATAATTAAACATGCAACCACAAAGGTAAGAATCACAAAGATTCAAGTCACACAAACCTAGTCACAAAGACTCTAGTCACAAAGACCTATGCTCCACCTCAAGAGGAACAACCTAGACATAAAGTCAAATAAAACATAGTACACAGAGACTCAAATACCACAAAGGCCGTTGCTCCACCTCACTAAGAGCAACAAAGACACAAAGTCAAATAAAATAGAGTACACAGAGACTCAAATACCACAAAGGTCGTTGCTCCACCTCACTAAGAGCAACAAAGACACAAAGTCACATACCACTAAGCAACAGAGACTCACAGACTCTAAGCAACAGTGATAAACAAAAAACCACAAAGGCATGCAAGACCACAGAGGCACGCAATTCACAAAGGACAAACCACAAAGGCATAAGACCACACAGGCATACAAGACCACAAAGGCACGCAAAACCACAAGGGCATGCAGGACCACAAAGGTACACAAAACCACAAAGGCATGCAGGACCACAAAGGCACACAAAACCACAAAGGCATGCCCGACCACAAAGGATAAATCCACAAAGGCATGCAATCCACAAAGGACACGACCACAAAGGTATGCAATCCACAAAGGATAAAACCACAAAGGCAAACAAGAAACCACAAAGGTATACAAGCCACAAAGGCATACAAGCCACAAAGGCAAACAATACCACAAAGGCATAGCACCACAAAGGTATACAAGCCACAAAAGCATACAATCCACAGAGGATAAAACCACAAAGGCATAAAAGCCACAAAGGCAAACAAACCACAAAGGCATTCAAGTCACAGAGACAAACAAACCACAAAGGACATATAATCCACATAGGCATAAAACCACAAAGACATTCAAGTCACAAAGACAAACAAACCACAAAGGACATACAAGCCATAAAGGCAAATCAAGCCACAAAGACAAATCAAACCACAAAAGTATAGAAGCACCAAAGGCAAACAAAACAAGCCACTAAGGCATATCACTCAAACCACACACAGGAGTTTAGTACACATAAACACACGAAGGTTTAAAACACATCAATAAATTGACCCCAGCAGCCATTTCACTCAGAAAATATTTTGCAAACACAAAGATGCAAAAAATCAGAGTTAACACTCAGCGGAAACACCACACAGGACACAAGATCAAGACCACAAATCACAACAAACTAGCACATAATTTTTTTCTAAAAAACTACAGCACGTAAAACCAGCAGCTATAATCGCGGCAAGCGATTCACTAAGAAAGCAGTAAATGAGAGAGGTTACAGCCGCTTTACCAGAGTGAGACCCTAAGTAAGGGCCTCAAAACGCCTAAAATCAGCAGCACAATCCCGAGAAACACAAACCTACCTCAGTTAGGCAATCTCCAAGATAAACCTAATTCACTCACACAACTCACTGCAGGAACCTTGTTAGCAATTAACAATAAATACCCAATTTATTTTAATCCGCAAAAAACACAAATAAATTCACAAAACACAGTAAAAAATCCAAAACCATCAAACCTGTTCTCCCAACCAGAAAACCATTTCCCAATAAAATTTTCCCAAATTTTAATTTAAAGACAATTCTAACAAATTGCTTAATAAATTAAAACTATTGGAAAGAATTTACCTCCACTTACCTGACGCAGGGAGATGGAGATGGAGATGGCAAGCAGCAGCGGACGACCAGCCTTCGGTGACGCGCACAGCAACGATGGCAGCACCGGCTGACGGCGGGACTACTCCAGGCGGGCGGCGGCGCAACAACAGGCGGATGGCGCACAGGCTTCAGGTCCACGGACGGCCACCACTCCGACGAACAGGAGCACACAGGCGATGCGGCCGATGCAACGGCGACGCACAGAAATGAACCCTCGAGCGCGGCGAACAAGAGCCCTGAACAGATACAACGGGCTTCACGAATCGGCCCTTCGATTGGCCTTCAGCGTTCGGACGCAACAGATCGCGACGGGGTTTCACTGACCTTCACGAATCACAAAACCCACGAGCCCGGTGCCAGAGACAGCGACGGAACGGCCTACGCTGCGCGAACGACGGCGGCCCTCTCGAACCCACTCCGATCTAACACAAACAGAGCCGAAGAAAGCAACCCGTGGCTCTGATACCACTGTTGGGTCACCCTGCCTTCTCTCACGACTCACGGTTTGGTTTACGGGCTTGGGTTCAGGCCACCCAATTTGGTGGACACAAAACCGATGAGATTGGTCAGGCACTAAAGTCCCTCGTGTAGGGCTGCACACCAGACTATAGCCTCTCAACTCTCAATCACGATTTTAGTCGATCACCCGCGAGAGGAGAAGCACCGTAGTCTTTATAAGGTGGCTATCCAACTACATCTAGGGTTAGAGAATGAGGCTCAAGGTTTAACCAAATGACCCAAAACCAAGTGGGCTCAAGCCCAACAAAAACAAAATTGCATTCATAATGGGATTTCAAAATTCAAATAAAAAATTGGAGAATTTTGGAAATGGAAAGCCTGGCCTTCTAAAGTTCTTTGGTACATCAGAATTGCGATTGATATTTTCAAAAGAACACGAGATTGTGGGAATGTTAGCATCATTTGCAGGGAAGCGTCAAAGTATTTTTACCAGAGAAACACTTTATTTTATATCTAACCCTAACCCTAGCGGCTACGCAACTAAAAAAAATCTAATAAAAATTTAAATTTTAAAGTTAAATTTAAAAAGTGAAAATAGTTTTTTTTTCTTATATCTTACACCTGTTATAATTTTGGTTTTCAATTTAGAAATTTAAAATTTGTCCTTTTACTTTTAGATTTTTTTTGTTTTTAGTCCTCTGACCTAGAACAGCAGGCCATCTTCCAATTGTTTACTGATGTGGCATTTTTTTCTGTTTTATTTATTGACGGATTTTTACTGATTAATTCTAATATATGACTATTTATATGAAATTTTACGATTGGATTGCTTTAATTTACATTGAGTTTGTCATAATGTTTGAATTCGGAAAAATATTTACAAAAAATTGAGTACTCCATTTTTTTCTTTGAGATATAATTTTCTAAATGAAATTTGAATTTTTGTTCATTGGATGCTCTAAATTTTTGTTCATTACATAGTTGATGATGAAGGAGATTTAACAATTCCTTCAAATGTTGAGTTGATTTTCTTTTTCAAGAATTCTCTTTTGAATGGTTTGGGTTTTCCTGTGTTCACAAAAATGACATGGGATTGAGAATTCCTCTAAAATGTTGTGTTAATTTTCAATTTTTGTGTTTAATTTTGAGTATTGATGATAATTGGTATTTGAGAATTCCATCAATTTTTGTTTACCTGTGATTGAAAAGTTGATAGAAATTTGGTTGTTGTTCTATTTTGAAAAAATGGGCTTATTTTTTTGGGCTTCTTTAAACTATTTCTATGGGCCAAAATTATTAAGCATGCCCAACAATAAGGCCCAGGTTATATGCACCCACATTTGTTAGCAGTACACACACAATATGAGAACACTCTTATATGATAAGTACACTCCACTAAGTATCATTTTTATCCGGTTTAAAAACTTAAAATTTTCACCTATTTCACTTCTCTCTCTCTCCCTCCCTCCCTCCTACGCAACCGCCACCACTTTCACCACACCTTAATGCCGCTCCACTCTACACCACCACGATATTCGCAGGTATTTCTCTCTCTTCTTTTCTCCTCTCTCATGTGAAGACTTTATAGAATAAATCTTCTATTCAATTAAAGATAATTGCAGATTTGAAATGACTATTGATGATTTTTTGTGGAAAAGTCTGATTTGGTTTTTAAATTATTTTTCAAAGCTGAATTTTATATAATTTTTCAGATTTGCAAATTTCTGAGTTTTTTCTGAGATTTTTAGACCTTTTTTTTTTTTGAATTTATTGCAATTTTCTTCCCAGATCTTTCCCTTTCTCTTGTTTAGAATTTAATAATTTTTAACTAATAGTTATGGAGTTGGAGTTTCTTTTTTGAAATTTAGAAATTTTTGGAAAAATATTTGAATTTTGAGTAGGTCTCCCATGCAATATTGCACGGTGCAATATATGCTAAAAAAGGAAATTTTTTAAATTCACGGGTCACTCAATTGGGAATCGGGTCACGTTCCAAAATTCGCGGATCATATAAAAAAGCAAAAAACCCACAACTCTAAAACCCTGGTTTCACAAAGATCAAATCAACGCCGCATTCATATTCAATTAAATTCGGCGATCGCGATGAAAACGCATTAATATTCAATTACAACGAAGAGAGATGAAGAAGCTATAATTATTTGTTTTTGTGTTACTGCATTGATACTACATGCATAAGTTTTTTATATTGGAAAGATTAGACTATGCTACGACATGCATAATATTTTCATACTGCATAATATGTATTACTATATGTTCAAATTTTGTATAGTATAAGATATCATTTATAATACTACATACAGAAAACACATTCCACTATTATACTACATTAATTACTTCACACTACTGCATGCACAAGATTGTCATACTACAAGAAATATATTGTACTACTGCATCCGCAAGTTACTTAGGTTAATACTGTATTAGTATAACAATGTTACTATAAGAAGTGTATTATGTTACTACATACAAAAAACACATTCCACTACCTCTACACCATGTTATTATACTATATTACTTATTTCATGCTACTACATACATGCAGAATTTTATGATACTACATCATGACTTTTTTGTTACTACATGCAGAATTTTATGATACTACATCATGATTTTTTTGTTACTGTATTTCAAACAGAGTTTTTATGATACTAAATCAAATGCAGCAACAGCCAACAAAATCGCACAATAAATACGAACCAAACAAACACAAACGCATGAAGAACAATACCAGAATCGAAAAAGAAAGTAAGAATATCCAAAAAATTACATACATAATACAAAAAAACACGATTACAAACAAAAAATAGAAAGCCATGTTAACAAAAACAAGTAACTTGCAGAAATATTGGCGTGACAAGATGAAGAATCAACAAAAATCACGAAGAACAGATGTAGTGAGATGGAAAATCGCCTGAGAAAGAAAAGAAAAGAAAAGAAAAGAACAGAGAGTTTCGTATGAGAGACGATTGCGCAAATCAAAGACATTTTTGGAAACCGAGAAAAAACTGAAAAAAGACGGTATTCAATATTTATAGTAGATCCGTTTGTAAAATGGGTCATGAAAATGGGTTAATTGCACGGAGCGGGTTTCGTGCAATATTGCATATGAGTTTTTGTGTTGAATTTTAGGCCATTTTTTGAAATATTTTTCTAAAATTTGAGCTAGACTGTTTTTCTTCCAACAATAGTTTCTGTTCGATGTTTTAAATATGATTTTTTTTTATATTTTCCACATTTTTTAATATTGTATTTTTATTATTTTTAATATTTTCTAATATTTTACCTATGGGGTATAAATGTGCTATTAATTTTTTTTTTCTTATTTTGTTCTTTCGTAGATGGCACCAGTGGGTGGATGAATTTATTTGTAGTAGTTGTTGCAGGATATAATGTGGGGAAGGGTGGATAGAAATTAGGTTTCAAAGGATAGTTTAGTTTTTTTAATGTGTAACTTCTTTTTTAATTTTTTTGGTGGGTGTATTACCTACCAAAAAGGTGCATATAACATGGGCACAACAATAACTTCATTATATACTCGCACTGTACACACATTCCCCAAACCCTAGATTTCTTTCTTTTGTCTTCTCTCTTCCACCTTCTTTTCTCTTTCGGCATGCTTTGTTGATCTGCCGGCCTCTGCATCTTGCATCATTCCTCCAACACTTTTTTATGTCATTGTTGCTTTTCTAATTTGCTGAGCTTCTTTTTCTCCACAGTAAAATCAATAATCTCCATCTTCACTTGTTGTAATTGTCGCCCATTGCAGCCGTGCAATCCCCCATTTCACTGCCGCCACCATCATCTTCTCATCCAGCTCTCAATGGGTATGTTTATCTCTTTAATTAGATAAAATTTTAATGAGCGCATCTACCAATTGGGTATATAACCAAATTCTTTCATTTAATGTGTTTACTGATATTTGTATCGATTGATTATTTTTAATTTTATATTATTTATCACTCAAACAAACTTTAAGTCTATGTAGAGGGTATTTGATAATTCATATGAACTACTTGGTTCTTTTGGTAATTAAATAAATTGCAAGTGAAATTTTGATAATCAACCCAATGATACATGTGGTGTGAATTAGCTAATATCATTTAGAAAATCACTAATATGCAACAATTTCACATGTAATTTTAGTGTATTTAAGAAAAAGAAAGAAAATGCACAAACTCTAAGCGAGTCAATTGAATTTTTCCCAAAAAATGAAAAAAAAAATAAGGTCAAAACTAAATATAAAATTCACTCCCTGTCCTTATATAAACAAAATTTTGTCTTATAATAAATATAAGGACAAATACATGTTTTAATCCCAAAATGTGTTTTTCTATAGTGTTAATTTTTTGTATTTATATTAATTTTAACAATGTAGTAACATATATTTCTCCATGTAATAACACATTGTGTTCATATAATACCATATTCTGCAAACCTTACATTTGATACTATGAGGACAAATAATTATTTTTATAAGGACTATTATGTACCACTTATTCTACAGTAACATGTAATTAATTGTTTTTATAGTGATACAAGTCCGTTTTTATAGTAATACAACCTGAGAGCAATTAAAAAAAAAGATCTATTTGACCCAAACCGAATATGTTAGAATCGGCAAATTTTATATTTTTGGGCATATCATTGAACGGATCTTAACCCATGCCACTATTGCATAATTTTTTTTTTATCGTTTATCAATACTATCTCTATCCCTGAAAAATTTATATACTTTGCTTTTAAATTTGTCCCCCAACATTAAGTTTACATATTAGCAAAATGAAAATCTTCCTCAAACTCTTCAATCTCACATTTTTCACCTTACCCATTCGATTTATTATATATTTTTTAATTTATTTATGTGATATTTGTTTAAATAATAATGAAAAAAAACCTCGCTCTTTATAATTTAGACTGTGCCATTCGGAACAATAGATAGAACTAGTGTGTAAATAGATAGGAGAAAAAAGTACATTTAGTCTAAACTAATAGCAAGATTTAAAAATTATAATAAAACACTAAACTTAAATATAACACAAATAAATGGACATGCAAGTCTTAGCAGCATTTCTCACATCTTCTCTTCTCTGTTTTCATCTTCATTTCTACCTTTTGCTCCAAAAATGTCAGATGTTCCATCTGAACTCTGCTTCAGAAGTGTTTGCAAGGCATGGCAATGCATGATTGACGATCCGGCCTTGAGCAAAGACCACACCAACTACGTACAACTCTACTTCCACACCCTTCTTGTCAGAAATAGAATAGGGGATCTCCAAATAGAGCAGATTGCATCAAAGAATCCGATCCATAGATCAGAGAATATTAATGCAAACGGGTTCCTCTCCGGGTCACCAAAGATTAGTTGCCTGAAGTTGAACTGGTTGAAATTGACGTTCGGCCTCGTCAGCCAGGTCGTGCACCAAGATTTGGAGAGAATGCTCGTCTGAGCAGCTTCTTTTCCGGTCCGAAAAGACTGAATCAGTGGCTTGGGCAGCGAGCTGTTGTCAGCGGCTTTCACGCGTCTCGCTGTGGAAGTGATTTTCGATTTTGATAGGGTGAGATTTCGATGAAAAATGTGATGGGCTGCAACACTAGCTGTAGCACTGTATATTTAATATGATTTTAGAAGGCAAGCTTGTAATTATAAGCTTAAGTTACGTTGTTTACAACTCAATTTCAATATCAATCCATACCTCATTATTTCACATCTTAGTTAAACTATTTTCAAACCTGTAGGTACATTCTGAGACAGTCTTTTGCATTATGAAGCTAAAATGTTAGCTTATGCAAATGAGACTATATATATATGGTTATTGAGATTACATATGAATGTACGTAAGATGTTCACAAGTCCTCTGGTCTATAATGACGTTTGCGTTTCATTGAGATCGAATATTATAAGACTTCGTTTCGTGAGAAGGAATCACATGATTACTTTATCAAAAGATTAATATACAACCTTAATTAAGGCATGTAAGCAATTTTGCTTGACAAAGATATTATGACTACTTCCAACAAGCATTCTTTTCATCTTATAAATCTCTTGCATGTTCTCCCCACCCCCAAAAAAAAAACTCATATGAAGGACCTGCACAAATTCTTCTGTATAAAGGATCCTGGACAGCTCAACTTCTTCCTTGGCATTGACACCAAAAGATCAGCAACTAATACTCATCTTTCCCAAAAGAAGTATATTAAAGACATTTTCCAGATGGTTGATGTTAAAGACGTATCCACACCAATGATTTCCGGAAATGTCATGTCCAGG
Organism: Prunella vulgaris; assembly: GCA_026898435.1. Classification (NCBI taxonomy): domain Eukaryota; kingdom Viridiplantae; phylum Streptophyta; class Magnoliopsida; order Lamiales; family Lamiaceae; genus Prunella; species Prunella vulgaris. The sequence continues at coordinate 30,213 of JAPKLY010001700.1, forward strand.
TTTGAGGGGCAATCTAGCTATATCTAATGCCCAACATTACAGGAGCATTGTAGGTGCATTATAATATGAAACTGTGACAAGACCCGACATCTCATACTCTGTCAACAAAGTCAGTCAATACATGCAACAACCACCTCACACACATTGGAAAGCTGTAAAGAGAATTATTCGATACCTTGCTACTACCATCAAATATGGACTCACCTATGATCTCCATCAAAGTCTCTTGATTGGTCATCAGATCTTGATGACAGAAAATCCACATCTAGATATTGTATCTTCTTAGGCAACAATCTCATTTCATGGAGCTCTAAAAAGCAGGCCACAATTCTTTGTTCGTCTCAGAAATAAACTCGGAGTAGTTCCTGAAAATGAACTCGAATTGAGGGGACGTGATAACAAAAATAATTTCGAGCTCATGCAAAAAGGGCCACACGATTCGGGATCATGTAGTAGAAGAGAACATAGGCCCATATATGATAATATGAGATGTAATACAAACCAGCAGCTGCAAAAAAGAGACAAACCTAATTGAATAATAGGAGATGTGATTGTACATCCAACAGATCAATATGGAGGGACTACAGTGCCAGCTAAGGGAATCAAATCTGAGATAACCTTTGTCATCTAACATGCAACAATAGGAAAGCAACAACAAATAGCTTCTAGCTTATTCTATTTCATGTATATTAGTTAAGGAGCAAGAAAGCTTATTTATAATCATCTAGAAATGAATATTGTTAACAGCTAGAGCTTTAATGCATTTTGTAGACTTCCAAACTTTATTCATGTATTGTCACACTATCTTTACAAGCCCTTTCAACGGTGTGCTCTCCTAAGTATTGCTTCTCCGGCTGATCTGAACCGCAGAACTAGTACTCGTCTGAAATGATGCACACAATAAAATCAGCAATTTTTTACCACAAAAACTGAAAAGTGAAGTTGAGCGCAGTTGGTGAATTGAGAAGGGCACTGTACCACAAGACATATTCAGCCCTTTCAACGGTGTGCTCTGCCAAATTGAGCGCAGTTTGTGAATTGAGAAGGCACTGTACCACAATTACTTCATGAAGACAAATCCAGGCAACTGGAAAAATGATCATAGAAACCAAGTTTACACTTTAGTTCACACATATCCAAAATAGAAATGTACGAGAGCAAAGAGATCAAACCTCCGCATTGAACATTGAAATTGCAAGCTGTAAATATGAAGAGGAAATAACTCGTGAAGATTTGCAGCTTTCACACCTAAGCAAAATAAGGCTCGTGAGATAAGTTTCAGAAATTAGAAATGTAGAATGTGACAGATAGAGAGAGGGGGGAATTGAAGAAGAAATATATATATTTGTTCCACCTGATAAGCTGGAAATCAGTAACTCTTTGCACCATCTTAGCTGCTCAAAGATTCTCTTTGGAGTGGATAAATAATGCCAACAAACAATAAATGTTAAATATTTTGTTAAAGAATAATTCTTCAATGTTAACATATGAAGTAATAAAAGAGCTTCATCTTATGCGTTATTATTTCATAAAACTTTCATTAACTAAATTTAAAGAAGCTTTGGTCATATAAAATAACCAAAAAACAGACGCATCACTCATTCAAAATAGTTTTACAAACTTACATGATTTTTTTTTCCAAAGAGAAGGAATGAAAGATAAAGAGAGAAAAAAGTACCTGAAAACACATAAGCGTTACGTTGCCACTTACGGAAATTGATTACAGAACTAAACCTTATTTTGAAAAATATTGTAACATGCCATTTACACAATATATAAACACTCAATATCTTGATTTTCATGGCCTATCATAGTATAGAGCAACTCTAGGGCCAATGGATTGTTCTTCGAATTGAAGACAAGTACTGTGCCAATTAACTAATAAATTAGGAATAATCACAATACCTTATATATATACAAAATTTATCACCCTGGAAATTAACTCATATTTATTATTATATTATCAAAAGGTCATTCAAGCTGTATACGCTCCGAGGATAAGATCAACATTAATGTTAACACTATATAAATTCAGGAATTCATCATTAGAACGTCAAACTAGAGCTGCAACATTTTTTACCATTGTTCTCTAGACCTAGTTTGTCCCAAAAAATGCAGAAAAATTCTCCAATTGAGAACATAGACTAAAACAATGGAAGAACAAAAGATGTAAAGAAATATAGGTTATCACTAGATCTAAACCAATCTGCTGAAATTTGCAACCACAAATAGTTCACTCCCCCGAAGTGAATATTTCAGAGGTATGAGCCTATGCACGATGGAAATATGATAAACAATGAGGAAATTGGATACTCTTGCAATTTCTGCATAAAGAAGTTCGCGAATAAACAAGCATTAGGTGGACATCAAAATGCCCACAAATCTGAGAAGGTCGCTAAAAGACGTGCTTTGGAAGGACAAGAAGGTAATTAGAAATGTACATGGTGACAACACCAAAGCAACAAACAAATTAATAATGTCATCACCATTTACATCTCCAATTACCTTCTTGTCCTTAAAGCACGTCTTTTAGCGACCTCAGATTTGTGGTTATTTTAATGTCCACCTAATGCTTGTTTGTTCACGAACTTCTTTGTGCAAAAACTGCAGGAGTATCCAATTTTCTCATTGTGTATCATATGCCAATCATGTAGATACCTCTGAAGGATTCACTTCGAGAGAGTGAACTATTTGTGAATGCAAACTTCAGCAGATTGGTTTAAATCTAGTGATAACCAATGTTTGTTCACATCTTTTGTGCATCCATTAAGTTTTTTTCTATGTTTTCAATTGGAGAGTTTTTCGGCATTTTTAGGACAAACTGCTGATTGAACTATTCAATCTAGGTCTAGGGAATTAACAATGGTAAAAAATGCAACAACTTTAATTTGACTTCCTATTGTTGAATTCCTGAATTTATATAGTGTTAACATTAATGTTGTTTTCCAGCTTAATTGACCTTTTCACAATATATTAATAAATCCTTTTATATAAATTTAATGTTGATTACTTTCAAAAGGGTTAAATCCACAACATAGTCATGATAACTTAAAATAGATGTCCACAAACACTAAATAACCATTTGTAGATTTTTTCATTGTTAGATTATCCGATTGAAAGTTAGCTTTGAAAAAAATGAGTTTTTTTTTATTGGTAAATGTTAGTTGTTAGCACTTAGAAGTTAGTTCACCAAGTCCCCTTACACCCCAAGAATATCTCCAAATCCACCTTTATATCTTCCTCCTAATTCGTTCCCAAAGGGAATCGAACCCAGGTCACTCACTCGAGTGAGGAGCCTGGTGGCCAGGTGAGCTAGCTCCTCTGGTTAAAAATAAATGAGCTTTTAAAAATAATTTGTAGATTTATGTAATTGTTGTTGGGACAATCTGAGTATTTTGATTAGATCCCAAAACTCCTGATGAATTTGCCTAAGTGCAGTTAGTCAGGATAGTTTAGAACAGGATAATCAAGTTAGGGATTCAGTTCAGGGGGAACGTGTTGAAGACTGAAGAATATTGGAGTCGACCCAATTGCCTGAAGTCTGATGTGCAACTCACCCTGAAGATGTTCAGAATTAGTCTTGTTGAAGATTGACTGAACTGAAGTGAAGACCAAAGACTTGAAGAACCATCCTGAAGACTATCCGGGCAAACCACTGACTGATGTTTCTACTGAGTACACTAAGCATGCTCAGGACAGAACTGAGTCAGTGAAGGGCAAGTATTGTGACCTATCAGGCTCAGCTGAATGCTCATAAGACCTGACTTAGGCCTTGAGTTAGTTTATCTGACCCATGTAAGTCCAAAGCAAAAAGGTTACAACTTGTCGGGCTGAATAACTTATCAGGTTGAGCTGAATGCTCATAAGACCTGACTTGGGCATTGTGTCAGTTCACCTGACTCATGTAAGTCCAAAGCAAAAAGGTTATTTATGCTGAGTAGGACTCCGATAAAGGCAAACATTCAGGCTGAGTTATTAACAAGAAACTCAGAGTATTGAATGTACGAGGAAGGACAAATGTCAGGTGGTCAACTAGCCGTTTGTACGGAGAGCCAATGATCTTTTGACACGCATGTACGGAGTCTGCGCAGCAGTTAATGAGTCTCAGAGTTGCAGGCGGCGGGACAAATATTTCCAGATTAAGCATGTGAAAAAGGTCAATAGTACATCTAGCCTGCAACCACCCTAAAATAGGAAAGATTTGGGTAGATCTCCTCCAACGGATCTATTTTGAATCGTGCAATAAATATGGAGAGCCTTGCACCCATTCAAGGCTAAAGAGAAATTTCCAAGTGAAAACTCTCAAGAATCCAAGCACTCAAAGCATACTTTGAACAACACTCTGCAATTAAATTTCCCTAGTGTTGTAGTAGGATTCACTCTATATTTGCTTAGTTTTGTTAGCTCTAATATTTAGCATTGCTTTGTATTGCTAGGGCTATCCTTAGTTGGAAACCAAGAATACCAAACCACTCAGGGTGTGAGATTGGTTGGTTAGAAGGACTGAGACTTGTAAAACGCTCAGGGGTCAGTTCCTAAGAGAGGAAGTTGGCTATTCGTGTCCCTTGGCACGTAAAAACCAAGTACCTATCCTCAGGGTTTTGAGGATAGCTTCCTGTTAAATCAGGCCGTGGACGTAGGAGTTGGTTATCTCCGAACCACGTTAAAAAGACCCTTGTGTGTGCTGATTTACATTATTGTTCAGGATCATATTTGTCATCATATTAAACTGAGCATACTGCATTGTTTTACTCTTCAGGTTGAATCAATCATCTTGACCCTCAAAACTGTGCACCAGTCTTAACCACCATTTACTAAGTAAACTCAGAGAAAACGTTTTCAGAAACTAAAACGAGTAGAAACTAAGGGCTCACATTCCGCACGTACTCTAGCTCACTGAGATAGTAGTCCAACTGACTTGCTTCCGATCAGTCAATAGGTTTGTTATCTCTACTGAGCTTCTGAGCACATCACTCACACTCAACCTATCTGACTCCATTACTGACTTGTCCCTGCTGCCCCTGCGGACTATCAGTTTTGCTGAGTATCATCAGGATCTTCCTGACTGATTGTGTAAGAGCATTTTTCTGAAGTCTTTCGGAAAAATCTGACATCAGTGTATTCCCCCCATACACTGATTATACTCGTTTCGGGACCAACAATTGTAATTTTTTTTCATAATTATGACCCTTCTTTCTCATCAATGAAATATGAATTTTGTGGAACAATTCGATGAATGTATTTATTTTTCTGCCTAAGCTTTACGGTTTTCCTCCAACCATATTTGCTTGAAAATAATAAACTGATTACATTTTCAAACTGATTAGCACAAGTAACTTAACCATCAACTTCTTCAAACAAAATGACAGAGGTAGCTATAAGCTCCTCACATAGAATAAGCATTCATAATGCTCAATTAGTTATAAAATGATCCATCATAAAGTATAAGTGATAAACAAAAAACGGACCTCCTTGCATCAAAGAATTTTCGAACCACCTTGAATGAGTGATAAGTAGAAATTTATGTGATATTTTGGTTTATTAGAGGGCAATTTATTGTACTCAAGTATATCGAAATTGTGTATTTTCTACTTATATGAATTTAATGGAATAATCCTACCTTAGTTATTTTTATTGTGATTTGTGGGCTTTGCAGGAATTATTTTTGAGTAGAATTAAATTGAATGAAGAATGCTTGAATAAGGTACAGGCCGAAGGAAAGCTGGCCCATGAGCCAAACTAATTAAGGATGCATATTTATGCATGATTTCAATTGATATGGTGGGCCCATTCCTAATAACAAGTCCAGCCTACAAAAGAAGGCCCATATGCTATTGGCTCATATGGAAAAGGCCCAAGTTCACACTTTCCTTCAGTAAACAAAGTCGGCCATCTCAACTTTGGAGGAGGATATATATTCACGCCTGGGAGAAGTTAGACGTAATCTTGGAATTAGGGAATTGGAGCAGCAGTAATTCGGAGAAAAGGCACCATCAGCAGTATTGTTATTCACAAGTTGAGGACTTTTATTATGCTTTTTAATTTATATTTTTTACACTTCATGACTATGCTTGACTAGATCTTTTTATATTCCAATTCTAGAGATGTTGAACCCTTTTATATTATCTTTTAATTAATTTTTCATGACGTGTTATTATTTCATATCTTGGGTTTTCGTATTACTTAGTTGCATGTTCAGGAGTTTTTGTAATTAATTTAGTAATAGTCTGCTAGGTTAATTTGTAATTAATTCTACAATTAGAATATAGACTATAATCCGTAATTGTTATATAATATATTCACGAGTAACAAATAGTGCACCATTCACTAGGGGTAATACGGATCTGGGTTATGTGAAGCGAACGTTTCGTATTTTGCAGTCCAGTCTTTCTATTAATTTGGTGGTTGAATGCGTTTAACAAATTAAATCTATTGAGCTTCTCACTTAGGTTGTTTGATTAAATAGGGCTAGTTAACGAGCTTCTCTTAACTAGCTAATCTTAAGAATTAATTCGATTTAACTAAGCTTCTCGTTATTCTAGGGAAGAGGTTTGAGATTGGAGTAAGACTGTCACGGGATTAATTAGGATAATATAAATTGTGGGGATACTGAACTTAGGATTGGAATATTATTTCTCATTCTTGATCTTAATTATATTTTCTTTTGTTCTCTTTTATTTGTATTAATTTA
>JAPKLY010001701.1:9116-37069 GCA_026898435.1 Prunella vulgaris
TAGAAGATCAATCAATCAAGGGGACAAACTTGATTGATTGTAGATCGCGAAGATTGACGGAAATCAAGATAGAGATTCAATCAATCACAATGATTGATTGAATACGAAATTATAGGATCTCAGATTTCTAGTCCATCTCAACGGCTAGTTATTTGACCCTATAAATTAGAGTAACAGTGATAATTTCAGTATCGGATTTTACACGCATATTAAGCTAGCCGAAACTCTGTCAGAATTATCACTTGCACTCAAAACCCCATCCATACTTATTATTTGTAAAAGCTTTGTAGAAGCTGTGAGAAGTCAATTGCGATTGTAGCATTGACAATTTGTAAGAGAGTAGTACTCTCAAAGTGTGTAAGTGAGTAAGTGAGTAAGTTAGTGGAGAGCCCCTCAACTCCAAGTTGGATTGAGGAGAGTGGATGTAGGACAGTTGGTCCGAACCAATAAATCCCTTGCGTCTCGTCTTATTTCTTTCTGTTCTTAACTTGTGCACATCACCTAAAACTGATTTTCATTAAAAACATTTCCGCACAATTCACAGCGCACATCTTTCAAATTTAGACTATCTCAGTATTCTGCTGGTTTTCTGATTAACCAAAATAATTTGAAAAAGGTTTTTGAATCCTTACAAGTCTATTAAACCCCCCCTTCTAGACTTGTTCAAAGGCATTCTTCCCTAAAAACTGCCTTTGGGACCAACACTATCATTAGCTGTGGGGGCCACCAAACTTAAAATTTTTAGAGATTCACAGCTGATAATATCTCAAGTCCGAGGTGAATACGAGGCAAATGATCGACAAATGATCATTTACCAGAGGATAGTGGCAAATTTGATATCTAAGTTCGAACAAGTATATATTGAGCAAATCCCTCGACTCGAAAACACGCAGGCTGACACATTAGCTCGGTTGGCAACGAGTGCCGGGGAGGTAAGTATCACGGAGGTTGTGATAACAAGAATAAATAATCCTTCAACATTTGATTACATTAATCAAGTGTTGAAGAGGGGGCAACAACTTGTAAATAATCAACAAATGATGGAAGATTGGCGAACGCCCATCAGCAAATACTTAGCTAAAGGAGACTAGCCAGAAGATCCGTGGGAATCACGGCGAGTTGTAAAATAAGATGCCAGATACACGATGGTTGAAGGACAGTTGTATAAAAGAGAAATTTCCCTTCCATTACTGAAATGCCTTTCCCCAGAGGAAGGACAGAAAGTGTTGGGAGAAATTCACGAAGGAATATGTGGAGGCAATACTGGGGGGCAAGCCTTGGCCTACAAAACTATTAGGCAAGGATACTGCTGGCCAACACTATAGAGAGATGCCATCAAGTACGCGAAGAAGTGTTTGAAATGCCAACAGTTAGCTCCAAACATTCGCACCCCGGCGCAAGAATTAAAGTCAGTGTATAGCCCATGGCCATTCGCTAAATGGGGTATCGACTTGATCGGTCCATTCCCTCCCGGAAAAGGCGGAGTGAAATTCACAGTGGTGGCCATGGACTATTACACTAAGTGGGTAGAAGCTGAAGCTTTAGCAATAATAACCCAAGAAAAGATGATAAGCTTCATTTGGAAAAGCTTGATATGCATATTTGGCTTGCAACAATCGATCGTTATAGATAATGGAAGACAGTTCGATGGAAGCAAGTTGAGAGATTTCTGCACATCGTGGAATATCAAGAAACAATACTTTACCCCGTATAATCCCCAATCAAATGGATAGGTTGAAGCTGTAAATAAAATTTTGAAACATATTCTGAAGGTCATTGGAAGATAGGAAAGGCAGTTGGGCCGATGAATTGCCAGAAGTATTATGGACCTACAGGACATCTTACAGAACGAGCACCGGGGAGACACCGTTCACGATTGCATTCGGGGTGGAGGCGGTCATCCCGGTAGAGGTTCAACATCAGACATGGAGGATAGTTGATATAATGAGGAGACAAAAGGGGATTATATGGCGGTAGAGAAAGACTTAATCGAAGAAACACGAGCCTCGGCAGAATTGAGAAACGCAGTCTATAAGCGACGAGCAGAAAAATACTACAATTCGCAAGTCAAAAGTAGAAGGTTCATAATTGGAGATTTGGTCATGAGAAAGATATTGGCAGCCCCTTCGGGAGTATTTGGTCCAGGATGGGAAGGTTCCTACAAGGTGACAAGGAGTTGGCCAAATGGGACGTATGACTTGGAGGATATGCAAGGAAACCCATCATCGTACACTTGGAATGCAGCACAACTCAAGAAATTCTACCAGTAGAAGTTGTAAATAAATTTTGAATAGGCCATGCTTGCCCAATGTGTATAGGGGCAAACATGGTTAATTTAAAGAAAGTCAAGTTTGTAAAATTGTGTTATATCGAATAAAGAAGATGTTTTCCTTTCAGAAGAAGTTTGTATGGTCTCGTCATGCTAAGCAGTTGATAACCAAAAAATGTCTTAAGTTATAAGCTCTAAAAACCAAAGACTTGCAAGTCAAAATTATACAAGGCAATGTGGTGAGACTAACCCTATGAGTATACTAGAAAAAGGGAGTCCCTACCAATCAATAAGCCTACATCGAAAAGATGAAAAATCCAGATAAGGTGTAAATTTGCAATTCCACAAAAGGAAAAGTAAGACGAATCAAATGAAATGAGCAATATTAACTTAGACAAAAACATCAACAAAAGCAAAATATAAACAAAATTCATAAAAGGGAAATCAAACGTTCATTAATGATAGAGAAGGTTCAAGTACATGTGGGGCGCCTTCAAGGGCGAAGATTCGTAAAGGCAAGGAAAAAGCAAAATAAAAAATAAAAACAAAAAAGAAAGCAAGCCCCTACTGCTCGCCACGCTGCTCGGCTACCTGCTCGCTGGCCTGACCACCCTGCTCACCCAGCTGCTCGCCAGGATACTCCACGGATTGCTCGCCCGCACCATCACCAATGTTGGTGGGTGCATTCTCTGCGGCATTAGGAGATAGGTGTGGAAGATTTTTAAAGGGAGATAGACCTTCGGCGTCTATCATTGCGTCATCTTGTTCATCAATTTGCAAAGGTGGGTACCTCCCACCAACAATCTTAACACCTGGCGGCACAGCACTCAGGTCAATGCCCATTTCCTCGAGATCCCCGATGTCAACTACTAAACCGTCCTTGGGAGGACGGTCGGTAAGGAATTCGGTAAACTCTTTTTTCAGAGCCTCCCAGGGGTCTTCATTTTCACCAACAACATGATGATAGGCGCGGAGGTTCTCGGAAAAGGCATACACGAAGATAAAGTCAGATGATTCAGCCTGGATATTAGAAACCGCGACGGCAGTATAACAGTCAGTATGTTCGGCCTTAAGCTTGGCAAATTGGGTACGAGCAGCTTGGAGTTCTTTTTCTAACTCCACCACTTTCTCTTGTGCTGCTCGCCCGTCATCAATAAGAGTCTTGCTACTCGCCAACTCTTTGCGTAGGCGATCGGCTTCAGTTTTTGCCTTTTCAGAACTGGCAATAGCCGATTGTTCGGCTTCAAGAGAGGATTTAGCCTTAGCCTCAAGGGTCGCAACCTTCTTCTTCACATCCTCCCTCTCCTTCTTCACAGTATCATTGAGGAGGTTGTAGGCTTTGTCCGTTGCTGATTGGAGTTGAACGTTGGCTTCATGAGGCTGAGACCAATGACGAACAATGGACTCGGTTGCTCGCCTAACTGGTCCCTGAATCTCATTGAAAGACCTTGGGAGTAGAGCAAGAGCAAATTGGGGCACTGCTTCGCAACGGTTTGGAAAGTGAGCAGGGTCATACCTATAAGGCAAGGAAAGAAACAAGCACAAAACAGTTAGAAATTTCCTAAGTGTAAACTTTTGGAAAACTTCTAAGTACTAAGTATGTAAAAAGGTTCATTACTCTGCGGCTCTAGTTTGGTCCCAGCCTAGATGAGTAAGATCAATCAGCTGCCGGAGAGAACGGATCAGGGGAGGTAATGAGGAGGTTCCGGCAGATGTAGCAATGTTGTTCCCAAAGGCAGGTTTTGAGGAAAGAAACACTAAGTCAAGTCTAGAAGGGGGGATTGAATAGACGTGATAGGTTTCTTAATCTTTTTCGAATTGGCTTAATTTTAAAAACAGTAGACTACTTGAGATAGTCTGGTTTTGAAAATTGTGCACTGTGTATTTTTTAGTGCGGAAATGTTTTTATGAAAAACCGTTCTTAGTGATTTGTGCACAGATAAAGAACAGAATAGAAAGAGCACAAGACACACGAATTTATAGTGGTTCGGACAAAAGGTCCTACTCCACTCTCCACAAGCCAACTGGACTTGTGGGCTCTCCACTATCTTTCTCACTCACTCACTTACACGTTTCGAGAGTACTACTCTCTTACAATAGTCTTATGCTAAAAGCAATCGACGCCTAACAACTTGTATAAAGCTTACAATGGATTAATATTGAGTAAAGGTTTTTCAGCACGAGTGAAGATTTTGAAAGAGTTTCGACAAACTTAAATGCGTGTAGAACGATACATGAAATCTTCACTTGAACTCTTATTTATAGATTCAAATCAACTAGCCGTTGGAAGGACTAGAGATCTGAAATCCCATAATTTAGGAATCAATCAATCATTGAGATTGATTGAATCTCCTTCTTGATTCCCGAAAATCTTCGCGAACCTCCAATCAATCAAGTTTGTCCCCTTGATTGATTGATCTTTTATTCTGGGAATCTCTCATTTGTAGTAAGTCAACCCTTGTGTGATTCCGTAGAATCTGGGTTGAGCACAAGACCTCAGCTGATCTGTCTTCTCAGCTGGTGTACTGGTCTGCGGGAATTCGGACCTCAGCTGATGTGCTAGTCTGCTGGTCTACACCTCAGCTGATATCTTTGGGCTTAGTCTGTTGCTTTGGTCCTTAGCTTATCTGATCCACGTCTTGTCTGCGACATGCTCTTCAACTGATCTTCTTACATCAGCTGATCTGTCTCCTCTGTTGTTCTGCTTCCAGGTACTCAGTGTCATCTGCTCAGGTCTTTTGTCTTCTGAAATCTGCTAAGTCTTCAAAGCCTTAGCTGGTCTTCTTCTCTATGAATGCTTTGGATCTTCTAGGTAGCAAGGTTGGTTCCCCCTTACTAAAACCTATCTAATCCTAACTATTCATCAGCTGACTAACAGGTTCAGCTTGTCCTATTACAAGCTGGATTGTTTATTATATCTGTTGGGACAATCTGAGTATTTTGATTAGATCCCAAAACCCCTGATGAATTTGCCTAAGTACAGTTGTTCAGGATAGTCAGGTTAGGAATTCAGTTCAGGGGGAACGTGCTGAAGACTGAAGAATATTGGTGTCGACCAAATTTACTGAAGTCTGATGAGCAATCCATTCTGAAGAAGTCAAAGTCAGTCTTACTGAAGATTTCCTGAACTGAAGCTGAAGAACGAAGCCTGATGATCCGTCCTGAAGATAATCCGGAAGTACCATTGGCTGATGTTTCTACTGAGTACACTAAGCATACTCAGGACAGAACTTAGTCAGTGAAGAGTAAGTGTTACCTATCAGGCTGTGCTAAATGCACATAAAACCTGACCTAGGCCTTGGTTCAGTTTACCTGAATCATGTAAGTCCAAAGCAAAAAGGTTACACATACTGGGCTGAATAACCTATTAGGCTGTGCTGAATGCACATAACACCTGACTTAGGCATTGGTTCAGTTTACCTGAATCATGTAAGTCCAAAGCAAAAAGGTTATTTATGCTATGGGACAAGAGACAAAGAGAATGTCAGTAAGAGTCCAATAAGACAAACATTCAGGCTGAGTTATTAACAAGAGACTCAGAGTATTGAATGTAAGTGGAAGGACAAATGTCTGAAGGTCAACTAGCCGTTAGAATGGAAAGCCAATGATCTTTCGACATGTATGTACGGAGTCTGTGTAGCATTTAATGCAGTATTTAATGCGTCTCAGAGTTGCAGGCAGCGGGACAAACTTGCCAGATTAAGCATGGCGATTAGGTCAACAATACATCTAGCTTGCAACCACCCTAAAATAGGAAAGATTTGATTTGATCTCCTCCAATGGATCTATTTTGAATCTTGCCTATAAATATGGAGAGCCTTGCACCCATTCAAGGCTAACGGGAAATTTCCAAGCGAAAGCTCTCAAGAATCCAAGCACTCAAAGCATACTTTGAACAACACTCTGCAATTAAATTTCCCTAGTGTTGTAGTAGGATTCTCTCTGTATTTTCTTAGATCGATAGCTCTAATATTTAGCATTGTTTTGTACTGCTAGAGCTATCCTAGTTGGAAACCAAGAATACCAAACCACTCAGGGTGTGAGATTGGTTGGTTAAAAGGACTGGGACTTGTAAAACGCCCAGGGGTCAGTTCCTAAGAGAGGAAGTTGGTTATTCGTGTCCCTTGGCACATAAAACCCAAGTACCTATCCTCAGGGTTTTGAGGATAGCTTCCTGTTAAATCAGGCCGTGGACGTAGGAGTTGGTTATCTCCGAACCACGTTAAAAAGACCCTTGTGTGCTGATTTACATTCTTGTTCAGGATCATAACTGTCACCATACTAAACTGAACATTCTGCATTGTTTTTATATTCAGGATTGAATCAATCATCCTGAATCCTAATACTGTGCACTCAACCTTAACCACCAGTTTACTAAGCAAACTCAGAGAAAACATTTTCAGAAACTAAAACGAGTAGAAACTAAGGGCTCACTTTCCGCACATACTCTAGCTCACTGAGATAGTAGTCCAACTGACTAGCTTCCGAGCAGTCAGTAGGTTTGTTATCTCTACTGAGCGTCCAAGCACTTTACTCACACTCAACTTATCTTACTCATTACTGAACTGTCCCTGCTGCCCCTGTGGACCCTCAGCTTACTGAGTAATTCAAGAAATATCGACTGAGCGTGTTAGAGCATTTTTCAGAGTCTTTCAGAAAAATCTGACATCATTGTATTCCCCCCATACACTGATTATACTCGTTTTGGGACCAACAAGTGGTATCAGAGCAATGGTTCAAAAGACCACTAACTTTGTTTACCAACAGTTTTTTAGGAGAAACTTCTGGTGGTCAACTGAACAGATCTGTTTCTAAAACTTTGCATACATGGCATCCGGTTCTAAGCGCCTTGCAGGCAGTCTTCCTGAATTCTCTATTGATAATTATGACTATTGGAAATTCAGGGTACTCGCACATCTCTATTCCATCCATGATCAGATGCCTTTGGTGATTGAGCAAGGTCTGATCAAATTCATGAGGAATATTCAGACGACCTGGCCCGTTGCTGGCAATGTTCCTGTTCCAGCCACCGGAGATGAAGAAGTGGAGAGGTCCGTGCTTAATTCTGATCAGATTAAGCAAATCAGACTGGATAATATTTCTAAGAACATTATACTCCACACCATTTCTTACGAGAATTCGGTCAGGCTCATGCACCTGAAGACGGTAAAGGAGATCTGGGATGCCTTGAGGGAGATGAGTGAGGGATCAGAAAAGATCAAGGAGAACAAGAGAGATCTTGCGATCAGGAAGTTTGAGGCCTTCCGGATGTTAGAGGGAGAGTCCATCGATCAGATGGAAGCTCGGTTCATTAAGATGATGAACGAGCTAGCAACCCTTGGGAAGGAGTTTCCCAAGAGGGAGGTGTCTTCTAAAATCCTGAACTGTCTCCCTGAAAGATGGGACACAGGAGTGATTTTGTTAAAGAACACTCTGGATCTCACCAACATTACTCACTCTCACCTATTCTCAGAGCTTAAGGCTCTGGAGTTTGACCTCGATAAGAGGAAGAAGAAGGGTGTTGACAGTGAGGAAATCAGTGAGGAGAAGACTCCTGAAAAGGAGAAGAGCGTGGCTCTTAAAGCTACTCCTGAGCCTGAGGCTGGATCTGGCTCTAAGTCTCTGAAGGACATGAACAAAGATGAGCTGGCCTTGGAATATAGCCTGATGGCGCGACGTTTCGAGAAACTGAACTCTCAATTTGGAAGGTATAAGAAATTTTATACTGATAACCGTGATCGTAGGTACTCCAGCCCCAGGAGATCGAGTCCCCCGGAGAGAAGGGAGGAGGGGTTCAGATTCTAGGAGAGATCGTGATGAGCCTGAGCGGCGAAGAGATGAGAAGAGGAGAGATGATGAGCCCAGAAGATCCAGCTCCAAACCTGAACGATCATCAGGGAGCAGGAGGGAGTCATCAGATAAAAAGTACACTGACAAGAAGTTTACTTCTGATGTAGATCAGTGCTACCACTGTAAGAAGACCGGACACTATCAGTATGATTGTCCGGAGCTCAGTGCTCGTGAGCGAGAGGATCGGAGAGCCAAGAGAGAGCTCAGGGCATCAGACCGGAGAGCTATGCTTGCTGAGGATTCCTCAGATTCAGATGGCCCAGGACGCCGGTCCCCTGAACTCTTCTCCGATGAGGAGTATGATGACCTCTGCCTGATGGCAGATGATGAGGTATGTTCTTTGCCTCTTCTCCTGATCACGCACCTGAGCTTAGCTCAGATTCAGCAGGAGAACTCGACCTTCAGCTCGCACTAGAGCAATTGATGGTTGACTTCTCAAGGCTGCAGAAGACTCATACTCACACAGTGGATGTGAATGCACAGCTGAGTGGAGAAAATGATCGGTTAACTAAGTCTCTCAGAGTGAGAGATACTAAGGAAGCCCTCAGAATAGTACATCTTCAGGACGAGCTGCTTCATGCTCGGAACAAGCATGATGAAGCTCCACTGGAGGTGGAAAGACTGAAGGGTGTAATCAGCTCGCTGATTGAGACTCGTGACACTGATCTGTTCCTCGCTCAGGAACAACTGATGATTGAGCGAATCGCTCTAAGAGTGATGTTCGAAACTGAGTGGCAAGCTCGCCTTTGTGCTGAGCAAACTGTTTGGGATCTTGAGCTGATCTCAAAAGAGAAAGCTCACGAAGAGTTGGTGCTTCAGTACACCACTGAAATTGAGTCCCTGAAAGAAACAAATGGGCATCTTGAGGTTAAGCTGAAGAAGTTACACGAGTCTTCCCTAGTGGTTGATGAGTTAACAAGTTTCTCTCAGCATACTGATGGTGCCAAATCTGGGTTAGGCTAAGATGCCTCTAAAGAACCAAAGGGCAAGAAGAAGAGAGGTGCTTCAGGGAGAAACTCTCAGAAGAAGTTTGTCCCTGCCCAAACTGACGACAATCGTTAGGATAAAGGCAAAGGGAAGGAGAAAATGCCTGCTGAACCTGTCAGGCAAAGGACTAAGGAACCAAAGCCAAAACCTAAGGGAAAGGCCAAGGCTCCTCATCCTGAGTCGAGGAAGACTGATCAAGGGAACTCCAAGGCTCAGCCTAGGAATCCTCGAGCTGGAAAGAATTCCGCCCCTAGCACTTCGCAGGCTCAGCCTAGAAATGCTCAGGGTGGAAGGAACTCTGGTCAGAGGAAGTCACAGGCAAGGCTAAGGACTACTGAGGTCCAGACTCCTCAGGCAGGACACAGAGTCCATCAGGAGCGTCCCAATCCTCAAAGGAGAAGGACAAACCAGGTGGCCTCTGAAAGGCAATGGAGACCTGACTCCGATAACACTCAGACCAGACCTCAAGTGCCAAGAGGTCAGGCCCGAGCTGCTCCTTCTCAGGACAGACCCCAGCCCAATGCACCCAGGCCAAAGAGGAACAGGAGGCCCGCCCCCAGGAATCAATCCAGGGTTCCTGAGACTCAGGCTGACACCCATACACCCTCAACTTCCCAGGCACCAAGGAAGAAGACTATGTATGTTGATGTTTCTGGGAGACAGGTTTACACTTCTGATGCTATCAGAATTGTCAAACAAATCTGGATCCCGAAGGGTATGACTGACTCTTTAGGACCCAATACGAGATGGGTACCTGAGGCCTGATTCTTTTTAGGTCGCCAAGAAGAGGAAAGAGGATCTGATGAAGGACTGGTACTTGGACTCAGGGTGTTCCAGGCACATGACCGGATTTCATGATCTCCTTCAGGATTATGTAGCTCAAGAAGGCCCGCAGGTAACCTTTGGTGATAACTCTAAGGGTTTCACCAGGGGATTCGGAACCCTTGTTATTGGCTCTGTCCGTGTACTGAATGTATCATATGTTGAGGGACTGAGACATAACTTACTCTCGGCCAGTCAGTTCTGTGACCGAGGATATAGCGTAGAATTTACATCTAACATGTGTCTTGTGAAGGACAAATCTACACTACAGGTTCTGATTACAGGTGTCAGGAGGGGCAATGTATATTTTGCTGACTTCAAGAGCAGCCCTCCTGAAATTTGTTTGGTCGCTAAGAGCTCCTCTGAGCTCAGTTGGCTTTGGCATAAACACCTGAGTCACTTAAACTTCAAGATTATTAACAAAATTTCTAGACTTTCTCTTGTAGATGGTTTACCTAATGAAGTTTTTAGCAAAGACCACGTGTGCGGAGCATGTCAGGAAGGCAAGCAAACCAAAGCCTCATTCAAAGAGAAAGAAGTCTTCTCAACTGACAGAGTGCTTCAGCTCCTGCACATGGATCTCTTTGGTCCAGTTACTCCTGTCAGCATAAATGGTAGGAAATATTCCCTTGTTGTTGTTGATGATTATTCCAGGTACACATGGGTTATTTTCTTGCTGAACAAGAAGGAGACTCAGGTCAGGATACGATTAGATCGAGGAACAGAGTTTATAAACTCTATTATAACTGACTTTTGTACTAACCATGGTATAGCTCATGAGACTTTTGCAGCCAGGACCCCTCAGCAGAATGGGGTAGCTGAAAGAAGGAACCGGACCCTGAAGGAAGCTGCCAGGACCATGCTGGCTGAGTCAGGACTGCTCAAGAAGTACTGGGCTGAAGCAATCAATACTGCTTGCTACACTCAGAACCGATCTATGCTGAACAAACAACATGCTCAGACACCTTATGAAACTTGGAACAAGAGGAAGCCTCGCATCTCTTATTTCCATATTTTTGGGTGTAAGTGTTTCATCCTAAACAATGGGAAAGACCATCTGAAAGCCTTTGATAGAAAATCTGATGAGGGAGTTTTCTTAGGATACTCTTCAGTCAGTAAAGCTTTCAGGGCGTATAACTGTCGGACCCTTTGTGTGGAGGAAACACCTCATGTTGTGTTTGATGAGACTGCATCAGTGCGTAGAAAACCGGTTCCGAGCCCTGACACTGAGGGGGTTACCAAGAGAGTAACAAGACTGAGCCTGAAAAATCCTGAATTCAAGATCAAACTAGTCAGTACTCCCAAAGGATGGGATGATGATGTGAAGATCAGGATGGACCTCAGGCCAACCCTCAGCAAGCCCCAGCCTTGGAGAATGTTGAGTCTCAGACGGAGGGACAGACTCAACCTGAGGTACGTATTGTCGATGATGATGCTTCTGCACCTGAGACAGTTACTGAGTCCAACACTGTAGGGGGAAACAATGTCTCTGATGTTGCTCAACCCACGGAAAATGACTCAGTATCCCCTGTTCTTGCTCGTTCCGCTTCTTTGCCTATTCTTATCGAGACTAATGTTTCAGGATCAGGCGTAGGGACGTCAGCAGCTCCCAGTGCTCCCGTCAGTAGGAGGCGGTGGCTAGATGATCACTCATTGGCTGATATTATTGGTAATATTAATGAGGGGGTCAGGACGAGTTTGTCCTTTGGCGAAAGCGCTATGTTTTGTTGTTTTCTGAGTGATCAGGAACCTAAGAGCATAGAAGAAGCTCTTGCTGACCCAACTAGATCCTAGCCATGCAGGATGAGCTCAATCAGTTTGAGCGGAATCAGGTTTGGGAGTTAGTTGAGAGACCTAGGCCTCAACATGTTATTGGCACCAAGTGGGTTTTTAAGAACAAGAGGGATGAGAAGA
The DNA here is from genome assembly GCA_026898435.1 of Prunella vulgaris. Lineage (NCBI taxonomy): Eukaryota > Viridiplantae > Streptophyta > Magnoliopsida > Lamiales > Lamiaceae > Prunella > Prunella vulgaris. The sequence continues at coordinate 20,959 of JAPKLY010001701.1, forward strand.
ATGTTGTTGTCAGGAATAAGGCCAGACTAGTGGCAAAGTGTTACTCTCAGGCCGAAGTAATAGACTATGATGAGACCTTTGCTCCGGTCGTAAGTTTGGAAGCAATCAGGTTGTTTCTGGCATATGCAACATTCAAGAAGTTCAAAGTGTATCAGATGGATGTAAAGAGTGCTTTTCTGAATGGTGTACTGAATGAGGAGGTCTATGTTGAGCAACCTGCAGGGTTCGAAGTTGGTGACAAGGTATATCACCTGAAGAAAGCTCTTTATGGCCCGAAGCAAGCTCCGAGAGCTTGGTATGATACACTATCCCAATTCCTGATAGACCACGGGTTCGTGAAAGGAACAGTGGACAGGACCCTCTTCCGGATATCCGAATGGGAGGACATTCTCTTGGTTCAGATTTATGTGGATGACATAATATTTGGATCTCCTAATCTGAAGCTTTGTGAGAAATTCTCCAAGCTGATGACTGGGAAATTTGAGATGTCAATGATGGTAGAAATGAACTTCTTTCTGGGTCTCCAAGTCAGGCAATCTGACTCCGGAATCTTCATTAATCAGTCTAAATATGCGAGAGACTTGATTCAGAAATTCGGAGTTCAGTCCAGCAAAGTCTCACGTATTCCCATGAACACAAATGAGAAGCTGGACCCTGACAAAGAAGGAGTCTCAGTAAATTAGACTGAATATAGGGCACTAATAGGATCCTTATTGTACCTAACTGCAAGTCGTCCTGACATCACTTATATGCAGTCGGAGTTTGTGCAAGGTATCAGTCTGATCCAAAGAAGAGTCATCTAGAGAGTGCCAAAAAGATACTGAAATACCTGAGAGATACAGTCAATCTAGGACTTTGGTATCCCTCTGATGACAACCTAGAACTGACTGGCTATTCAGATGCAGATTATGGAGGCTGTAGACTTGATAGGAAATCAACTACAGGCACATGTCAGTTTCTAGGGAGTAAACTGATCTCTTGGTTTTCTAAGAAGAAAACCAGTGTTGCAACGTCTACTTCTGAGGCTGAATATATGGCGGCAGGCAGTTGTTATTCTTAGATCCTTTGGCTGAAACAGCAACTGAAAGACTACCAAATTGAGGCCACTGAAGTCCTAATTTATTGTGACAATAATAGTGCCATTGCCATATCCCAAAACCAAGTCTTACACACAAGGTGTAAGCATGTAGACATCAGGCATCACTTCATAAGAGATCATGTTGAGAAGAAGGACATCAGGATGGAGAGAGTCCCTACTGATAAACAGAGAGCTGACATTCTGACTAAGGCTTTGACTGAAACCAGATTTGTTGAGTTATCAGTAGAGTTAGGACTCCTTGACCCAGGCCTAGGAGATTCAATCTGAAACTCTAATCAGAATGCGCAAGGTCAGGGGGAATGACTAACTAGGACTCAGGATGAAGGAATCTCAGAGAGAATGTGAATGGTTGTAGGGGGAACATTCAGCATGAAAAGGATATCTGTATAAACTGACTAAGTTTCAGGACACTGAATTCAGGGTTTGTCACCCTGATAGGTCACATGTGGTATCAGTCAGTATACAAATCTGACTGACTAGTATGTTTCCTGATTTATATCTAGTCATCTTATCTTGCTTGCATCATCCTTGATACTATTTGTCGTATTGTCAAATCAATTTATTTTGTCATTTAATCCCAGCCATTCATTTAATATTCAGTTATTCTTTAATGAAAAATATTTGAATTAAATACGGACATGCTCAGACGCGCATTTAATGCACAGTGGGCGGGAATAGTTTTCGATAAAGTTTTGACTCATTACTATTGAAAACCGAAGAGGCGCCATGCATCTTGTGTCTTAATCTTAACCATTGAATCTCTTAAGTCATTACTTTCTGAGCCATCCGATTAAAACTGGATTTTAGTATAAATAAGGGAAGTTTTTGTTATCGCAACCTTTACGCACTCAAATCTTTTCTTGTTATATTTTTCTCTACAAACCGATTTTCTTCATATCTTCAAACTTCATCTATGGATTCACCTTCTGTAGATTCATTCTTTGGGAACCTTTTCCATCTCAGAAACGAGATTCACTGGGAACCCTTTGGAGATTTCACTTCTAACCATCCTGACATTCTGCCTGTGAAAGAACTTTTTGAAAAGACAGGACTTCTACAGTTTATCACAGCAAAACCCAAGAGACTTCATCCTCGCCTTGTTGCTGCTTTCTACATCAAAATGGCACAGAACAAGGATTCTCAGGAGTGGGAGACGTGCATTCCCCTGACTTCTTGTGTGAAGGGGAAGGATGGTGAAGATGAGATGACCAGGAAGTAGGTAACTCTCAACATTAGGCAGAAGATTAAGGAGGTATTTAATCTTCCCCACTCTGGACGAAGCCCTATCGACTACAGGTTTGGGACTGAGAAGGACTATCTCCAGTCTCTCTGCGATGGAGACGTGGTCCTAAAGTCGGGTCTGAACAAGTCCATCCTGAGGACTGAGAATCGTCACCTCTTCGACCTGACTAGTCAGGGGGTGATGGGGATTGCTGGAGTGTTGGAACAGATCTCCCGACCAAAATTATATACAATGATGGCAATCTCAGATGCCTCAATGCACAACTTCCACTGGGAGGATTACTTTCTCCATCTGCTAGTAGCTGAGACCAACAAGATCAAGTACTCGCCGGAGGGTCAGGCGACATTTGAGGCCAAGATGCACTTTGGCACCAAGATTTCTCTGATCTTGGAAACCCTGGATCTCGTTGATGTGGATCAGGCTCAATCACTCGAGATTCCAGCAAAAATTGACCTCTTCAGAGCTTACTCCGGTGATACTGGCACAAAGAAGAGACCAAGGACCCAGAAGAAGAAGGCTCAAGCGAGCACGACTGGAGGAGTCAAGGCTCAGGCGAGCAAATCTTCAGGGGAGCTTATTTCGAAGCCAGCGGAGGTCAAATCCAAGCCCTCAGGACCCAAGCAACAGAAGCTAAAATTTTTATATCCGGGGTCAGAGGAGAGAGAGAAAAAGCTTGTGGAAGAGAAGGCTGCTGAAGAAGTGATTCAGCATGCAACTCCGGAGGGGGAACCTGCTCTTTAAATTGCTCCCATATCTGCCATTTCGGAAGTTGCATCCCCAGATCCAAATCCACTGATCCTCAATATTGCTTCAGCTTATCAGGGCTTGGAGGCCCACTCGGGTGAGGATCAGGGGGAACCCGCTCAGGTAGAAGGAGTTGAGAAGGAGGTTGCTGAAGCGGTTCAGGCTGAAGTCCTATGGCCATTCCCTGCACCTGACGAGAACAAATTGCCTGATTTTGAGATAGTGGCAAGGGGAACGACTATGGAAATGGTGGAAAAGAGGTTTTCTGACCTCTCAAATGCTCAGAAGGAGGCGGTTGTGCAATTTCGCACCTACGCCATGATCAGGAATGCCACCTGGCCTGAACTAAGTCAGCTCGGAGAATCGAGAGGATGGGACAAAATGGCTGATTTTGAAGCTGCTCTCTTCGATCACTTTGAGGTAAATTCCTTACATCATTTGATCAAGATGGTAGACTTTATCAAAACCGTCCGACGCATCTATCCTGAGCCTGAGCCAGAAAGAATAGAGAAGGAGAAGGAAGTTGAGAGGGAGGTGGTTGTGATTGCTGATGACACTCAACAAGGTAGCACTGAAGGGGTCAGTGCACCGGCCGATGAAGCACTCCTGGGACCCGGGACTGCGGAGGCTTCAGGAGAGGGTCCAATAGGTCTGGTCCGAGTAAAAGGAAAATGGATCACCCCAGATTCCTTATATGTTCAGAACTCCTCACGTGCCCTTGCCAATCTTCACAGAAGGGTAATCCTCGTCGAGCAAAAAATAAGTCGGGTTGGTTCAAATTCTGAAATACTGAATAAGAAGATGAATAGGCTGGATCGAGACCTGAACGAGATGGGTACGGATATGCATGCTGCAATCGACCTTCTCGGTGAAGTTCGGGCACAACACTCAGTAGATCTCACTGTTATTACTGAGCAAGCAAAAGGGGCCATTCAGAGTTGCAATCAAATGGTTTATGATTCACAGACTCATCAAGAGAATAAGCTTGCCACTTTTCTTGATCAACAACTGACTGAGAAGGTTGATCAGCTGGTTGATGAAAAGCTGGCCAAGCTAAAGGCTGAACTGAAGGCGGAGCTGCTGAGTGAAATGTCCGAACACGAGAAAATGGAGATTGCCTCTGCCCTGGACAACCGAATGACGAGCTTCGAAGAACGGTTGAAGGCTGAACATAATCCAGCTGTTGATAAGCTCAGTGCTGGTCTGAGAGGGATGGCAGGGCAAATAGGGCAACTTCAGGCTAAGCAGACTGACATGGACAGTCAGTTCACCTTATTGGCGGAGTCAGTAAACGAGGTCGTTGGTCGAATCAACGACGATGATGCCAAAAAGGGGGAAGGGAAGAAGCAAATTACTGCTGGAAAAGACAAGAAGAAGATCTTCCCCCCTGAACTGAAAGCTGCAGACAGAAAAAGGACTAGGTCCGTCGCTGCCATCGAAGCTGCTGAAGGCTCAGATCCGAAGAGGTTGAGGTCCTCTGAAGATCTTGCCCTGGAAACTTTGTATACGGAGATGGAGGAACAAATGCACCCGGGGATGACCACTCAGAAGAAGATGGTAATGACTGAGGCGGAGAAGTTAGCAAAGATGAAGGAGATTTCGCTGCTCAGTCAGATCCAACGATTAAAAGAGTCCAATGAGTACCTGACTTTGCAGGTTCAGAAGAAGAAAACTGTGCCTTCTGGATCTCGAACGAAGACTCAGAGGAAGATGGTGGTAAATCCATGTCAAAGTCCTCCTCCACTTCAGTTTGTGGAGGATTTCATCCCGATTGAGATGTTGGAGGTATGGATTCCGATCCGGAATAGGTGGGCTTATCTATTCTATGTGGTGGGGTTATGGGACGATCAATCTGAAGATAAAGACGTCATACTCCATCACTGGAAGGCACAGGAGCATCCGGATCTCTGGGCTGAAATTATCAGACATGCTGACACTGAAGGTGTAGAGATCGCTCCTTCGGAATTCATCAAGTATCCTCCTCCACTCTTCAGGAACTCCAAGCAACTGGATCGGAAAGCAATATCTAAAGAAGTCGTCAGGGTAGAACGCGCTGCCGGGGCCGTTGGTGATCAGAACAGGATGAAGCAGGTCCTGAACCGAGTCTTGGAGATGTATGAAATTCCTCAAGCTGCTTGGAATAAGGATGAAGATTAGATCAGGAAATAGTTGTTCAGGAATTTGTAATAGCTTCAGGATAACTGTAACTCTTATATCAATCAATGAAGTTATTTTATTTTCCCGAGTACAACTTCTTGTTGACTCGTGAATTTACTTTTCTGTATCCTTATCAAGAACTGTACTAACCCATTCCTTGTTTTCATCTTATAGACTAAGTGCTTAGTTTGTCAGAAGGTACTGAACCTATTTCACTGACTAAGTCAGTTGATTGTATAGATGAATAGGAATTTGCTTAAGGGTTTTGGCATCATCAAAAAGGGGGAAATTGTTGGGACAATCTGAGTATTTTGATTAGATCCCAAAACCCCTGATGAATTTGCCTAAGTACAGTTGTTCAGGATAGTCAGGTTAGGAATTCAGTTCAGGGGGAACGTGCTGAAGACTGAAGAATATTGGAGTCGACCCAATTTACTGAAGTCTGATGTGCAATCCATTCTGAAGAAGTCAGAGTCAGTCTTACTGAAGATTGCCTGAACTGAAGCTGAAGAACGATGCCTGATGATCCTTCCTGAAGACAATCCGGAAGTACCATTGGCTGATGTTTCTACTGAGTACACTAAGCATACTCAGGACAGAACTTAGTCAGTGAAGAGTAAGTGTTACTTATCAGGCTGTGCTGAATGCACATAAAACCTGACCTAGGCCTTGGTTCAGTTTACCTGAATCATGTAAGTCCAAAACAAAAAGGTTACACATACTGGGATGAATAACCTATCAGGCTGTGCTGAATGCACATAACACCTGACTTAGGCATTGGTTCAGTTTACCTGAATCATGTAAGTCCAAAGCAAAAAGGTTATTTATGCTATGGGACAAGAGACAAAGAGAATGTCAGTAAGACTCCAATAAGACAAACATTCAGGCTGAGTTATTAACAAGAGAATCAGAGTATTTAATATACGTGGAAGGATTTGATTTGATCTCCTCCAACGGATCTATTTTGAATCTTGCCTATAAATATGGAGAGCCTTGCACCCATTCAATGCTAATGGGAAATTTCCAAGCGAAAGCTCTCAAGAATCCAAGCACTCAAAGCATACTTTGAACAACACTCTGCAATTAAATTTCCCTAGTGTTGTAGTAGGATTCTCTCTGTATTTGCTTAGATCGATAGCTCTAATATTTAGCATTGTTTTGTACTGTTACAGCTATCGTAGTTGGAAACCAAGAATACCAAACCACTCAGGGTGTGAGATTGGTTGGTTAGAAGGACTGGGACTTGTAAAACGCCCAGGGGTCAGTTCCTGAGAGAGGAAGTTGGCTATTCGTGTCCCTTGGCACGTAAAACCCAAGTACCTATCCTCAGGGTTTTGAGGATAGCTTCCTGTTAAATCAGGCCGCGGACGTAGGAGTTGGTTATCTCCGAACCACGTTAAAAAGACCCTTGTGTGCTTATTTACATTCTTGTTCAGGATCATAACTGTCATCATACTAAACTGAACATTCTGCATTGTTTTTATATTCAGGACTGAATCAATCATCATGAATCCTAATACTGTGCACTCAGCTTTAACCACCAGTTTACTAAGTAAACTCAGAGAAAACATTTTCAGAAACTAAAACGAGTAGAAACTAAGGGCTCACTTTCCGCACGTACTCTAGCTCACTGAGATAGTAGTCCAACTAACTAGCTTCCGAGTAGTCAGTAGGTTTGTTATCTCTACTGAGCGTCCGAGCACTTTACTCACACTCAGCTTAACTGACTCGTTACTGAACTGACCCTGCTGCCCCTGTGGACCCTCAGCTTACTGAGTAATTCAGGAAATCCCGACTGAGCGTGTTAGAGCATTTTTCTGAGTCTTTCAGAAAAATCTGACATCAGTGTATTCCCCCCCATACACTGATTATACTCGTTTTGGGACCAACAATATCATCAAAACTTCTAACAAGAATATACTAACAAATTCCCCCTTTTTAATGATATCAAAACCAACCCAACTGATCTGATCAAACCATACGCATATTTAATAAAGATCAACATAGGACAGAAAAGAAGATCTTTAGATAAGATCTTTCAGACAGAAAGTAAAGAGCAACTGACAACAAGAAGTTGTCTGGAAAACATAAATTCATTAAGCAGAGAAAGAGTTAGCAGGAGAATAGTATCCTAACCTCAGCTGACTCAGCTGGCCTATTACATTACCAAGGATTTCCTGTTGTCCATAGGCAGCTGCATCCAGTCAAGGAATATCTTCTCAACAGCCTTCAGAGTAGAGACGGATGTATCAGGGAGGGTTGAGAGAAAGTGCGTAACCATCTGCAACCAGATCTTCCTAATCTCTACTCAGTCAATATTACCACTCTCATCAGTTGGCGTGGGAAAGTACTCCAACTCAGGTAATTCAGGCTGAACATCCACTCTGAGCATTATTTCAGAAACAGCCTTGAAGAAGATTGGAAAGTGTTCCTCTAACCATGCTCTAAACTCAGCATTCTTCTCCCTATCTCCCCTTGTATCTTCTCCTCTGAGCACATAGAATTGGATAAAGGCCCTTGCCTTTATTGTCTTCCACATGTCAATCTGGTTAGACGACATATCCTTGCAGAACATATCTATCGGACCATCCACAAGAGGATCATTGGGATCTCTCACATACTTTCCACCCTTCTTCATTCTGGACTGAGGTAGTTTACCTTCTTTCTTCAACCTCCTCTGATATCTCCTTTCCAGTTGATCATTCATTTCCCTTTCATGTCTCTTATTCCTCTGCTCTGGAGTATCCTTCTCAGCAAGCTGCAATTCCTTAGCAAGCTTCTCATCAAGCTCAGTGTTCATAACCCGTTTCTGCTTTTCCCTAGCTTCAGCAACCTCCTCTTGCCTCTGCATAGCTTCAGCTATCTTCTGATCTCTCAGCTCTTGAGTTTTCTGCTGGGCGATCTTCCTCTCATTGATATAATCTTCAACATTCTGGATCCTGGCAGATAGAATGCCATTATTGTCTACCAGCAGATCCTTCAGCAGGGCCATCTCAGCCTTCAAACTTGCAGTCTCAGCTTGCAAGGCAGCAATATCAGCTGAGTTCTTCTCTTCCCCCTTTTTGATATTATCAAAAGCAGAAGAAGTGGGAAGTGAAGTGGGAATCTTCTCAACAGCAGCTTTGAGATCTGCTTGACTATCCTTTTTATCATATTAAGCAGAGAGGGCAGTTGTGGCATCATCATTGAAGGCCTGAGCCTTTTCTTCAAACCTCTTGCGAGTGAAGTACAACTCCTTTCTGGTGACATAAAGACTATCCTCAAGATATTCCCTCAACTTGTTCCACTGATCCAGCAGGACTTGGTGGACATGCTTTTCTATCAGTGAGGGAGCAGCATTCTTGGCCGCCAGTAAAGTCGCCTTGACCTCCCTGATATGATCATCAAAATAAGCCTTCATTTGATCTATAATATTAGGAGTTACCTGATCAGCTGGGCATATCTCAAAATTCTCTGCTGGAGGAATGAATTCTGAGTCCACCATTTCTGGGCAATCCAAGGCCACTCCAACCTTGAGCAGCAGAGCTCGTGCAACCTTGCGAAGTTCTACCGGTGTAGTCAGCTGAGATGGAGCCTTAACCTCCAAGGCATCCATTAAGATTTCCTCCCAGTAGGTAAAAGTAGCTTCACCCATCTCTTTCAACAACTCAACAAGGAAAGTGACTGGGCCTTCTCTTGCTTGTGCCCATGCAAGGCCATCAGCCAGCAGATCCTGATGGGCTGGATAGTTGGTGATCTCAGGAATGTAAAGGGCAAGATGAGCATAGGCAGTAATGACCATGCCACGTTCGAGGGGCCCTTTGGATCGGAGGTAGAATAGTCTGGCGTTTTAGGCAAGTTTAGTGGGGGAGTTAGGGTTGTCTAAGTTTATGGGTTCTTGGGTAGGTGGTGTGGGGTCAGCTGATGGCTCACCAGAGGTAGTTATCTCCTCAGGTTCATTGCCAACTGGATTTTGTGAAGGAGAAGGGTCAGCTGGAGGTGTGTAGTGTGTAGAAGGTTGGGATAAAGGAGATTCATGAGGGGAAGGTGTTTGTGAAGGTGAATGTGGGGGCTCAGATGAGGGAGAGGGTTGAGCTGACCTGATGGGATAGGCTGCGATAGGTGAGTCTGCTGATGGTGCCTCCTCGGAGGAGTGTATCACTTCAGTCTCAACGACTGATGGCTCTGCTGACTCCTCCTCTGATTCATCCTCTTCTTCACCAGAATCAGAAGCCGACTTTTCTTCTGAACTGGTTGCCTCTGCTGGTTCCTCTTCTTCATCAGTTGGCTCATCTACCAGCAGAGTAAATTTTGCAGCTGATGAGGTTGCAGCTGGAGACTTCTTCTTCAAACTGCTCAGAGGAGCAGTATCATCCTCATCAAAGGACAATTTCCTTTGAACAGGTGTAACATCCCTCTTGGACTTCTTTCTCCTCTCAACCCTAGCAGCAGGCTCAACAGCCTTTCTCTTCTGCTTCTTCTTGACACCAGCAGAAGGACCCTGAGCAACTGGTACTGGGTCAACCGAATCAGCAGGTCCAATGACATCGAGATTGCTTCCCCTAAGGAACTTGGTGTGATTGTAGTCAACAATCCACTCGCCATTCCATATGTGCTCTGGCAGCAGATGCCTCAAGATTATGGTAATCTTGGCAGCCATAGAACATTTTGACTTCAGCTTGTACATCTGCTGACCGTTCACTACTTCAGCAACACATCTCTTGGACTCCTACTCCAAGCGAAACCATAACAGACTTACCCAATCTGCTGGAACTCCATCTAAGATCATTCGAGCCACACTAAGGCGAAGTTTGGTTAGGGCATCCAAACTCCCCTGCTCTGCAAGGATGACCTTGGTCACCACATCCATTAAAAACCTGAACCTCCTCCTTAACATATTTTTCTTCAGATTTGTGGTTTTGTCCAGCTGGCTCCTCCTCGCCATTGTTTTGAATGTAGTCAAATAATCAGCTACTTTGTAGGTGTGGGGTTGAACACCAGAGGCAGAAATACTAAAAATTTGAGCAGCAACATCCTTGGAGGAGATTTAGAATTTCTTGAATCTCTGGAACCCGTGTTGTATCGTAGTCAACAAACATCTCGGCATACATCTTTTCGAACATCTTCTTAATCGCATCATCATCCATAACTTCAACAAAAATATTAGAGAGACAGAGAGAATTTGCAGACAAGAAAATAGAGAAGATAGGAGAATTTCAGAGCGGAAAGGTTTTTAGAAAGAGGGTTAAAGGGTATTTATACAAATTGGATGAGATGAGCAATTTTTCCAAAATAAAACCGATTAATTTAGATCGTGGATTGGTATATTGCATCACATAAATCAAGGGTCCAGATTAAGTGACCTTTGCGAATTATATGGGTGATGCGTAAGTGTCAGGTTTCGAAAATGGTTTTTGGCCGCCAAAAATTCCGCCTTTTGGTAAAAAGGTAATGATTAAAAACTTTTGTGATGTAATTTGGGCAGTGAGAAATTAATTACCACTGACACTTTATTTTGGAAAATGTAATAAATCCCTAAATTTTTTAAAGTGAAAAGATTTGATTGCCAATTTTCTAAAATCAATTTTAGAAATTAGGGATTTATCGGATTTTTGAAAAGATTTTATCAAATTAGTTTTAAAACAAAATTGAAAAACAAAGAAAGATAAAACTTATCAAATAGTTGACGTGGCGATAACAACTGATAAGAGTAATCTTCCATAAAAAATTCTTCTGCTCATCTGGTATCAGCTGATATGACTTAGCTGGAGGGACTTGGCCTTGTCTTACTCTCTTGACTTATACCTATATCAAGTTAGAAGTAACAAGATAGGAAAAGAAACAAGAAAGCAATAAAGAGACATACCAGATTAGCTGATGTAAGGATCAGCTGACTACCTCAGTAGATTCCCCCTCAGCTGATTACCAGCTGACTACCTAGAAAACCTTTTTCTCCCTTTCTAAAGAACTGCTCCTCCATCTACCATTCCTAGCTCTACTACTAATTCTCTGAATCTTACCTCTGCTAAAGGTTTGGTAAGAACATTTGCTCTCTGCTTCTCTGTGTGAATCTTCTCCGTCCTGATGTCTCCTTTCTCAGCATGGTCTCTAAGGAAATGATGTCTTATGTCCACATGCTTACATCTGGTATGGAGAACTGGGTTCTGAGTAATGGCTATTGCACTTGTGCTATCACAAAAGATAGGTATCTCTTCTGTGATCACATGGTAGTCCCTCAGATGTTGTCTGATCCAGAGCAGCTGAGAGCAGCAGCTACTAGCAGCCATGTACTCTGCCTCTGTTGTGGAAGTAGCTACTGAGGTCTGCTTCTTGGAGAACCAAGAGACCAGCTTACTCCTAGAAACTGACAAGTGTCTGAGGTTGACTTCCTATCAATCTTGCACCCTCCATAGTCAGAATCTGAATACCCACTCAGTTGAAAATTGTCATCAGCTGGGTACCAGAGGCCCAGATTGGAAGTACCCTTCAAATACTTCACAATCTTTTTAGCTGCTTCCAGATGAGATTTCTTGGGATTGGCCTGAAATCTTGCACACACTCCTACTGCAAAGTTGATATCAGGTATGCTGGCAGTGAGATACATCGGAGAACCAATAAGTCCTCTATATTGTGTCTGATCCACTTTCTCACCAGCCTCATCTGGATCCATACTAAAGTTTGCCATCATTGGAATCTTAGCTTCTCTGCTGCTACTGACTCCAAACTTTTCTATCAAGTTCTTGGCATACTTAGCTTGGCTAATGAAGGTTCCATTGGACATCTGCTTCACATGAAGTCCAAGGAAATAGTCATCTCCCCCATCATGGACATCTCAAACTTGCTTGTCATCAGTCTGCTAAACTGATCACACATCTGCTTGATATCGTCCACATAGATCTGCACCAAGAGGATATCATCACCATCTTCCTTTCTGAACAAGGTCTTGTCTATCTTGCCTTTGCTGAATCCACTATCCAGCAGAAACTGAGACAATGTATCATACCATGCTCTAGGTGCCTGGTTTAGTCCATGTAAAGCCTTCTGCAACCTATAGACCTTGTTTCCAACCTCAAATCCTGGTGGCTGTTCCACATATACCTCTTCTACCAGGATTCCATTCAAAAATGCTGATTTGACATCCATCTGATATACCTTGAACCCTTTGAAAATAGCATAGGCCATAAACAGTCTGATGGCCTCTAGTCTGGCCACAGGAGAAAATGTCTCATCATAGTCAATCCCCTCTGACTGTGAATACCCCTGGGCTACTAGCCTTGCCTTGTTTCTCACCACAACATCGTTTTCATCCTTCTTATTCTTGAAGACCCACTTATTGCCTATGACCTTCTGATGTTTGGGCCTCTCTACTAGAGTCCAAACCTCTTGTCTTACAAACTGGTTTAACTCCTCTTGCATAGCTACAATCCAGTTTGGATCTTCAAGAGCTTCATGGATATTCTTGGGTTCTATCAGAGACACATAACAGCTGAATTGAGCACCCAAGTTTAGTTTTCTTCTGGTCTGAACACCTATACTTGGATCTCCTAAGGATCTACTCAGCTGAGAAGTCAGACAACTTCTTTTTACCCATCTGAGGTGCTTTGGTCTGCTCCTCTTGGGTTTTATCTGATATTCCCCCTTGGTTACTGTCAGGAGTCAATGTCCCATCATCTGGTGCTGATGAAGGCTTATCAGCTGACTTGGGCTCATCTTCTGAATCTGAGTCTGATTCAATCCTCGGTACCACTACCTTAATAAGATCTGGCTTATCTTTCAAATTCAGTTGATCCATCTCATCTGCAAGTTTCTCCTTGCTGTACTCATGAACAGATTCATCAAATACAACATGGGGTGATTCCTCCACACAAAGAGAAACCTTATTAAAGACTCTATAAGCTTTGCTACTTTCAGAATATCCTAAGAATATTCCTTCAGCAACCTTAGCCTCAAAAGTCTTTAATTTGGTCTTTCCATTGTCATGGATGAAGCACCTACATCCAAAAATATGGACAAAGGAAAGGTTAGGGGATTTACCTTTGTACATCTCATAAGGAGTCTTGCCATATCTCTTGACTGGTAGACACCTATTTTGAATGTAGCAAGTAGTGTTGATGGCTTCTGCCCAAAATCTTTGAGGAGTCTGATATTCAGCTAACATGGTCCTTGCTGCCTCCTTGAGGGTTCTGTTCCTCCTCTCAGCTAACCCATTCTGCTGAGGTGTTCTGGCAGCTGATGTCTCATGCTGAATACCATTTTCCCTGCAATAGTAAAAAACAACAGAGTTAAGAAACTCAGTACCTCTATCACTTCTGATTCTGACTATGCTGAGGTCCAGTTCCTTCTAAATTCTCTTGATCAACTCCAGCATCTTGACCATAGTCTCATTTTTCTTGAACAAGAACACTACCCAAGTGAATCTTGTATAATCATCCACAACCACCAGTGTGTACTTCCTTCCAAACAAATCCATATGAAGCAGCTGGAGTGCTTTTGTTGTTGAAGTACTCTACACATCCTTGAATGAGGCTTTGGGCTGCTTTCCTTTCTGACAGGCGTCACACTTCTGCTCAGATGCAAACACCTCATTTGGTAGTCCTCTGACTAGACCCTTCCTTGCAACCTTGTTGAGAGTCTTGAAGTTCAGATGACCTAATCTCTTGTGCCAGAGCCAGCTGATCTCTGAGGAGCTTTTAGCAACCAAGCATGAATCAGCTGGACAGCTTGCAAAGTCTGCAAGATACATATTACCTCTTTTGAGGCCAGTTAGTAGCACCTGCTCATTTAAATTATTAATAACAAGGTAAGAGTTTTTAGAGAATCTTAATGAATATCCCTTGTCACAGAATTGGGATACTGACAAAAGATTGTGCATCAGCCCATCTACATAGTAGACTTCTTCAACTCTTGTTCCTTTGATCAGTAGAGTACCAACTCCTCTGGTGACTCCAAAATTGTTATCACCAAAAACAACTCTAGGCCAATCTAGCGTCACAAAGTCCTGGAGGAGATACTTTCCAAACGTCATATGCTTTGAGCATCCGCTATCAATGTACCAGACATGGCCCTTGGCTTCTCCTCTCTCTATTGGGCTAGAGTTTGCCTGAAATTAAAACTCAGGCTTTAGGTACCCTTTCTTTGGGTCCTGATTTGTTAGTTTCCATTTTCTGGATCCACAGGTAGAGATCATCCTTATGAGGTTTAGGTGAACTCAATCTTCTACCTTACTTGTCCACAAAGATCATCTCCCTCAGAGGATCTTTTCTGGGGCGATGAGTGATAACAGCAGGCTTGTAGGTGGGCTACTCGAAAGGATAGTTTCATCTTGAGCCTCTAAATGACTCATATACTTTAGCCGGTGAAGGCTTGCCAACTTTGGTCACGTTAAATGTAACCCAGGCTAAGGTCTGTTTCGCTTGGGCTTTCTCTGCTGAGATGGCCCAGGCTTATCATTCCTCTGCTGATTCTGCTGAGGTCTCCTTGTTTTAGCAGAGCTATGACTTGGATTCCTCTTCTGACCTTGGGACTTTTGAGCTTTAGACTTATGTTGGTTATCAACAGGCTTCTGAGTTTTAGTACTCTTCTGCTCTTCTGAAACCTTTTTATCTCCAGCAGACTTCTGAGCTTTAGAGCTCTTCTGTCCAGCTGGGACCTTTTCTATCCCTTTGCTTTTTGCCCTTCTGTTACAGGTGCAGGCTCAGCTGGCCCTTTACCCTTCTGAGGATCCCTAAATAGCCCACTGTCACCTTTCTTCTTCTTTTGTGGTTAGGGTTTAGGATAGCAAGACCCCTTTTGTCATTCACAGTTTGTGAGGACTCAGCTATTTTAGACACGACTTTTTTTGCCTTAGTCAGTTGGTCCACTTTCAGCTGAAGCTGCTGTGAATTTTTAATTGTCAGTTCATTCTCTTTGAAGAGTTCATTGAACTTAGCTGTCAGCCGATTATGTTCTTCACTCAAGACAGTGTTCTCAGAAAGCAGCTTTT
Organism: Prunella vulgaris; assembly: GCA_026898435.1. Taxonomy (NCBI): domain Eukaryota; kingdom Viridiplantae; phylum Streptophyta; class Magnoliopsida; order Lamiales; family Lamiaceae; genus Prunella; species Prunella vulgaris. The sequence goes on from JAPKLY010001701.1 coordinate 36,163, forward strand.
CTATCAACTTCTCCTGTTCCTCACATTTTGCTATTAAGTCAGGAGACTTGTTAGCATGTGACTCATAGGATATCACTGGCAGTCTAGCACTTTCTAGATCATGTCTTAAGCTTTGAACTTCAGCTTTCAGACTAGAGTTCTCCTCTTCCAACTTAGAACAAACTTTTAAGGAGTGTTGGGAAATCCCTTATGTTTTGATGCCATTAAAACCAGATGATCTTGGGAGGTCAGCTGATCAACTGAGGTCAGATCAGCTTAGGTGAAGGTCAGCTGAGGTGCTAGATATCAGCTGATGTCAGATCAGCTGAGGTTAGATCAGCTGAGGTCCAGGTCAGCTGATGTCAGACCAGCTGAGGTGCCAAAATCAGACGAGGACAAAATCAGCAGAGGAGTACCCAGATCAGCTGAGACACGTTCAAGACAGCTATGACTCAACATACCAGCTGAGCCCTGAACATATCAGACGAGGACCACCAACAGCAGCTGAGGTCATCTGAAGCTGTTACATAGAAGATCTATTTACAGAAAGTCTATCATGTCAAGGGGACAAGATCACAACAACATGATTTCTAGAATCATAGGCAATCAATCAAGTCAAATTAGATTGAAGATCAAAGCCAAGATGGAAAGATATCAATCTAGAGATCAAGAATCAATCAAGCCAAAATGGAAAGATATCAACTTCGAGATCAAGAGTCAATCAATCACTTTGATTGATTAATTACATATTTATAGGGATTTCAAATTCTAGTCAACTCTAACGGCTAGTATTTGACACCTATAAATATGAGTACCATAGAGAAGATTTATATAAGTTTTACACAAGATCAACTAGTAGAATCGCTACACAATTCTCTTTATACTCACACAACCCTACATATTTATTTATCATTTGTAAAGACTTTGT
>JAPKLY010001702.1:0-37061 GCA_026898435.1 Prunella vulgaris
GACTTCAGGACCACATCACCATCGCAGAGGGACTGGAGATAATCCTTCTCAGTCCCAAACCCATAATCAACCGGGCTTCGACCAGAATTGGGAAGATTAAAAACCTCCTTAATCTTCTCCCTGATATTTAGAGTGACCCACCTCCTGGTCATCTCTTCCTCACCATCCTTCCCCTTCACACACGAAGTTAGGAGAATGCACGTCTCCCACTCCTGGGAATCCTTATTCTGTGCCATCTTGAGATAGAAGGCAGCAACAAGACGGGGATGGAGTCTCTGGGGTCTTGTGGTGATAAATTGCAGAAGTCCAGCATTGTCAAAAAGAACCTTTACAGGCAGGATGTCAGGATGATTAGAGGTAAAATCTCCAAATGGTTCCCAATGGATTTTGTTTCTGAGATGAAAAAGGTTCCCAAAGAACGAGTCCACAGAAGGAGAAGCCATGAATTTAATATGAAGATATTAAGAAAATCGGTTTGCAGAGAGAAATATATCAAGAAAACATTTGAGTGCATAAAGGTTGCAATAACAAAAACTTCCCTTATTTATACTAAAATCCAGTTTTAATCGGATGGCTCAGAAAATTATGACTTATGAGATTCAATGGTTAAGATTAAAACGCAAGATGCATGAAGACTCTTCGGTTTTCAACAGTAATGAGTCAAAACTTTATCGAAACTGTTCCCGCCCTCTATGCATTAAATGCGCGTCAGAGCATATCCGTATTTAATTATAATAATTTTCATTAAATAATAACTGAATATTAAATGAATGGCTGGGATTAAGTGACAAAATAAATTGATTTGACAATACGGCAAATAGTATCAAGAATGATGCACGCAAGATATGATGACTGAAAGAAAATCAGGAAACATACCAGTCAGTCAGATTTGTATTCTGACTGATACCACATTTGACCTATCAGGGTGACAAGCCCTGAATTTAGTGTCCTGAATCTTAATCAGTCTGTACTGATCATCCCTTTTATACTGAATGTTCCCCCTACAACCATTCACATTCTCTCTGAGATTCCTTCATCCTGAGTCCTAGTTAGTCATTCCTCCTGACCTTGTGCATTCTGATTAGAGATTCAGATTGAATCTCCTAAGCCTGGGTCAACGAGTCCTAACTCTACTGATAACTCAACAAACCTGGTTTCAGGCAAAGCCTTAGTCAGGATGTCAGCTCTCTGTTTATCAGTAGGGACTCTCTCCATCCTGATGTCCTTCTTTTCAACATGATCTCTGATAAAGTGATGCCTGATGTCTACATGCTTACACCTTGTGTGTAAGACTGGGTTTTGGGATATGGCAATGGCACTATTATTGTCACAATAAATTGGGACTTCAGTGACCTCAATTTGGTAGTCTCTCAGTTGCTGTTTCAGCCAAAGAATCTGAGAACAGCAACTGCCTGCCGCCATATTGTAACGCCCAGCATAATTGGATTCAAGTTATATTTTATAAGTCGTCATTTGAGCTTTTAAAGTTAAGTTGCGCGTAGGATTAAATATTGTGCTTTAGTTCTTTAAGTTTTTCACGAGCCTTAAGTATTAATTTTCTGATGATTAAGTTAGTAAAGTTGATTGGAGTATTTGGGAATTAAGATTTAGTTCTTGATAATGTATTTTTGGGCTTTAGTATGTGAATTAAAAGTTAGAGAGCCAAATTAAGATATGATCCAATTAAGTATTTAATTTAAGGATTAAGAGGATTTAGCTTGATTGGTTATTAAGTGTTATAATTCAAATTGGATTGAGAAAATTAGGATTTATTAAGTACCAATTTACTAAGGGTATTAGTGAGGTTGTTATTTTAGAGATAAGAATGGACTTATATGGGATCTTGACTAGGATATGTGATTAAAGATTAAGACCAAGAAATTAGGAATGACCTTTTGGGATCTCGATTAGATTATATGAAAGGTTATAGATCAAGAAAATATTCAAGGTTTAGATTTTCTTGAAATCAATATCAAGAGATTATTATCGGAATCTTTTTTATTAATCAAATATTTGGATTTTAAGCCAAGGAATAATGTTAGGACTTTAAGGTATTACTCTCAAGGGATAAAGGTGTATGTTGCAAAGTTAGACTATATGTGTCGGATATGTAGGAGTTAAGTTGAGATTTTACTGCTAGGTGTTAAATGTTACTTGCAAAAGTAAGGAGTATTATTATTTAGGGACAAGAGAGATATTGTAAGGATATTTTTATTTGGAGAGACGAAGAGATGATATTTGATATTTATTTATTGGATATTTTGAGATTAAATCTCTTAAATCACTTGAGGAATATTTAGTGTATCTTTGGGAATAATTGTGAAGTTTTAAGTTGAGTTTTAATTTATTTGAGGATTAATTCGATTAATAAGTTAAGGTATTAATATTGGGATTATTAGGAATTGATATTTATTATTAGTGAGGTTAGAATTGTTAAGATTTGATATTCTTAAATGATTATTGGATTAGTTTCAGCCGCAAGTTTCTGAATTCTTCCAAAGGATTATTCACGGATAATTGGTGATTAATTGAGGATTTAGATTTGAGTTTGGAGTTAATTGTGGGATTAATTTATTAAGTACAAGATTTATTTATTGAGATAAGTAATATTGGCAAGAATAAGGATTAGCACTTTTATTAAGGAGAAGTAGCATTAGATTTCTCTAGAAGATTTTTACTTAGAGGATAATTAAGCTGATGCGGCAAGTTAAGGGTAGACTTAGTCCACTAGAAGAAGTAGTTGGTCATCTCGTGAAGAGTGCCGTTTGTGCCTACATATTTTCAGAGAGTTAGTCCTTTAAGTTCTTAAGCTTGAGTTTTATTCTATTTTCTTGCTTGGTATTTAGTTGATCCGATTAGTATTACTTTTGGACTTTTAAAATAGTACTAAGTTTCGAAGTATTAGGGTTAAGGAAGAGTAGTATTATTGTTTGAGTTTATAGTATTAGTCCACTAAGAATATTATTTCCTTTAGTATTAATTCATTAAGGGTATGTTAGTAATTGAGAAATTAATATTAGCAATTTGACTTTATGAGGTTTTGACCAAGAATGGGATTAAGAATAATACTTGGGAATGTATTGATGATTTTCGAAAATAAGGACTTTATTATTAATAGGAATTTTCGAAAAATACTAGGGTATTAAGACTTGGACTTTTAGTACCTTTATTTATGGAAATAAGTCATATTTTCTTATGCAAGAAAAATACTTACTTGAAGGTTAAGTATCAAGAGAATAAGAGTTGGTAAGGATCTATTATTTTTGGAAATAAGTTGTCAAGATTGGTATAAGAGATTCATCAAGATATTAGGCCAATTTCCTTTCCTTTTTAGCCATAATTTCATCCAAGCCCTTGTAGGAAACCCTACAAGACTTTTAGTCCTTATAAATAGATGATCTAGGATCACTTCTTAACCCTTAGACACCCCAAAATTCGGCCAGCCCTAAGTCACCCCAAAATTTGGCACTTTCATGAAGTTATAGGGCAGTTTTCGTGAGCTTTGTTGAGGAAGAAGAAGTAGGATTTCAATCAAGGATTTAGCAAGCCAACGTACAACACATCTCTAATTTTCAAGACAAGAAAAGGTGGGGGTTTAAACGGTGAAAAGTGGTAACTCTAGTTCGATTTTTAAATACTATGTTTGATGTGTTTATGTGTTTATGTGCTAAAAGAATGGATACTCTTATGTAGTATCAACCAATGGGTGCTCTTAAGTAGTGCCAAATTAATGGATATCCTTATGTGGTATCAAAGAATGGATGCTCTTATGTAGTGTCAAAAGAGATACGCTTAAGTCGTATCAAAGATTAAGAATGATTGGTATGTTTTCACGTTTACATGTCCATTATATTTAGACTTCGAACTAAACTATCCCCACGGAGTGATTATTTTATAATTGCTCACCCCTTCACCGAATTATATTTCAGATTTTCAAGAGTAAAGGCTACGAGATTAGCGATGCGGAGGAAGGTGGATGTGATGCGAGAAAAGAGAAGATAAAGGATAAAGTTTTAAAAAAAAAAAACCAAGTAGGACTTATTTTTTATGTTGCAAGATTTCTTTATGTTTCGGTACTATGTCTTTTTCCACAAGTTGGAACGATTGCATGCTTATGATTTGATTAAGTGCATGGACAAGTAAGTAATCTAATTAGTTTTCTTGATTTCTAATATGATGTATATGGATTTTAGTTAATCGCAATATGAGTTTTCATTGAATATTATGCTTATTTGATTGGGTAGATGAGTCATGAAATATGAATTAGGATGCATGTTAGATATATATTTTAATTAAATATTATGAAGTCATTAATATGAGTTTTAGTATTTTTGCATGTGTAGGATTTGATGTGTTTCTATTTTCCAGTAAGTTTTAAGGGATTTTACGGTTTCGTGATTTAAGTATTTCGTAAATTAAATTTAATATTCAGTTACAGTTTTTAATTAGCTTTCCAACGCATCTTGAATCATCTTATTTGGAGTTAGAACGAATTAGTTATGAATTTTTGAAAAATATGTGGCAGGTTGTGGGGATTTCCGAATCTCGCGAATTTTTGATAAAAATTAGTCACGGATAAAATTTATTAAAAATTATAGATAAATATTATATGAAGTCAGTAACCAATATGAATTTTTGTGGAATTTTTCCAGTAGCTTAAGTATTTTTAATTGATTTATTTTGTTGATGACGCACTGCTGAAAGTATGAAATCTTTGAATGTTTATGAAACTGTGATTTTAGATTATTAGAGATGGACGCATGAATAATTGTCTTATTGCTATATGATATTTTTTGAGTAATTAAAATATTATGTATGTTAGCCTAATTTCACAAATTTATTCATAGTAGAGGTCTAGGGTTCGTTATAGTCCTTTAACTTACTACGACATCATTTTTATGTGAGATAAGTGGAGCTTTATTGGTAATTCCTTTTAATATGTCTTATATGATTTATTTAAGTATTTAGAGGTTATAAATTGCATGACAAGATAAGAGTGTTAGAGAAATAGGATTTTGTATTAGTTAGTGGGCTGTTTTCGTACACACCCAGTTTTGATGAATACACCCCGACCTATTTTCAAAAGTAACACACCAGCTGCTGTTCCATGAAATATTTGTGAAGTGTTGCATGATTCAATTGATGTCTTTTATGTTGTATGTTTGTAGAATAAGTTAGTTACACATGTGAATTATGTTAATTATATTTGAGATGATATTTCATGATTTTTATGATTGTATTGAATGAGCTATGTATATTAAGTTAAGGGTTCAATTATTAAAAATGTTTTACTCTGATTTAGTTCTAAAAGGTTTTTAAAAGAAAAGAAATTTTATTCCAAGCGTGAGGGTTCACGTTCTAAAAAGATGTTTTCCAAATTACTAATTAAAAGTAAGATTTCTGTTGTTTATGAAAATTGGGGCGTGACACATATACTCAGCCTCAGTAGTAGACGTTGCAACACTGGTTTGCTTCTTTGAAAACCAAGAGTTCAGTTTACTCCCTAGAAACTGACATGTGCCTGTAGTTGATCATATCAAGCCTACAGCCACCATAATCTGCATCTGAATAGCCAGTCAGTTCTACGTTGTCATCAGAGGGATACCAAAGTCCTAAATTGACTGTACCTCTCAGGTATTTCAGTATCTTTTTGGCACTCTCTAGATGACTCTTCTTTTGATCAGACTGATACCTTGCACACACTCCGACTGCATAAGTGATGTCAGGACGACTAGCAGTCAGGTACAATAAAGATCCTATTAGTGCTCTGTATTCAGTCTGATTTACTGAGACTCCTTCTCTGTCAGGATCTAGCTTCTCATTTGTGTTCATAGGAATACGTGAGACTTTGCTGGACTGAACTCCGAATTTCTGAATCAAGTCCCTCGCATACTTGGACTGATTTATGAAGATTCCGGAGTCAGTTTGCCTGACTTGGAGACCCAGAAAGAAATTCATTTCTCCCATCATTGACATCTCAAATTTCCCAGTCATCAGCTTGGAGAATTTCTCACAAAGCTTCAGATTAGGAGATCCAAAAATTCTGTCATCCACATAAATCTGAACCAAGAGAATGTCCTCCCCTTCGGATATCCGGAAGAGGGTCCTGTCCACTGTTCCTTTCACGAACCCGTGGTCTATCAGGAATTGGGATAGTGTATCATAACAAGCTCTCGGAGCTTGCTTCAGGCCATAAAGAGCTTTTTTCAGGTGATATACCTTGTCACCAACTTCGAACCCCAGAGGTTGCTCAACATAGACCTCCTCGTTCAGTACACCATTCAGAAAGGCACTCTTTACATCCATCTGATACACTTTGAATTTCTTGAATGTTGCATATGCCAGAAACAACCTGATTGCTTCCAACCTTGCGACTGGAGCAAAGGTCTCATCATAGTCTATTCCTTCGGCCTGAGAGTAACCCTTTGCTACTAGTCTGGCCTTATTTCTGACAACAACATTCTTCTCATCCCTCTTGTTCTTAAAGACCCACTTAGTGCCAATAACATATTGACCTCTAGGTCTCTCAACTAACTCCCAAACCTAATTCTGCTCAAACTGATTGAGCTCATCCTGTATGGCTAGGATCCAGTTGGGGTCAGCAAGAGCTTCTTCTATATTCTTAGGTTCCTGATCACTCAGGAAACAACAAAACATAGCACTCTCGCCAAAGGACAACCTCGTCCTGACATTGATATCACCAATGATATCAGCCAATGAGTGATCATCTAGCCATCGCCTCCTGCTGACGGGAGCACTGGGAGTTGCTGACGTTCCCTCGCCTGATCCTGAAACATTAGTCTCTACAATAACAGGTAAAGAAGCGGAACGAGCAAGAACAGGGGATACTGAGTCATTTCCTGAGGGTTGGCCAATATCAGAGACATTGTTTCCTCCTTCAGAGTTGGACTCAGTAACTGTCTCAGGTGCAGAAGCATCATTACCGACAGTACGTACCTCAGGTTGAGTCTGTCCCTCCATCTGAGACTCAACATTCTCCGAGGCAGGGGCTTGCTGAGGGTTGGCCTGAGGTCCATCCTGATCTTCATAATCATAATCCCATCCTTTGGGAGAACTGACAAGTTTGATCTTGAATTAAGAATTTTTCAGACTTAGTCTTGTTACTCTCTTGGTAGTCCCCTCAGTTTCAGGACTCGGAACCTGTTTCCTGTGCACTGATGCAGACTCATCAAACACAACATGAGGTGTTTCCTCCACACAAAGAGTCCGACAGTTGTACACCCTGAAAGCTTTGCTGACTGAGGAGTATCCTAAGAAAACTCCTTCATCAGATTTGCTATCAAAGGCTTTCAGCTGGTCATTCCTATTGTTCAGGATGAAACACTTACACCCAAAAATATGGAAATAAGAGATGCGAGGCTTCCTCTTGTTCCAAGTTTCATAAGGTGTCTGAGCATGTTGTTTGTTCAGCATAGATCGGTTCTAAGTGTAGCAAGCAGTGTTGATTGCTTCAGCCCAGTACTTCTTGGGCAGTCCTGACTCAACCAGCATGGTCCTGGCAGCTTCCTTCAGGGTCCGGTTCCTTCTTTCAGCTACCCCATTCTACTGAGGGGTCCTGGCTGCAGAAGTCTCATGAGCTATACCATGGTTAGTACAGAAGTCAGTTATAATAGAGTTAACAAACTCAGTTCCTCGATCTGATCGGATCCTGACAATGCTCAGACCCTGACCGAGAGTAAGTTATGTCTCAGTCCCTCAACATATGATACATTCAGTACACGGACAGAGCCAATAACAAGGGTTCCGAATCCTCTGGTGAAACCCTTAGAGTTATCACCAAAGGTTACCTGCGGGCCTTCTTGAGCTACATAATCCTGAAGGAGATCATGAAATCCGGTCATGTGCCTGGAACACCCTGAGTCCAAGTACCAGTCCTTCATCAGATCCTCCTTCCTCTTCTTGTAGCCCGCAGCGACCTGAAAAGAATCAGGCCTCAGCTACCCATCTCGTATTGGGTCCTACGGAGTCAGCCATACCCTTCGGGATCCAGATTTGTTTTACAATTCTGATAGCATCAGAAGTGTAAACCTGTCTCCCAGAAACATCAACATACACAGTCTTCTTCCTTTGTGCCTTGGAAGTTGAGGGTGTATGGGTGTCAGCCTGAGGTTCAAGAGCCCTGGATTGATTCTTGGGGGTGGGCCTCCTGTTCCTCCTTGGCCTGGGTGCATTGGGCTGAGGTCTGTCCTGAGAAGGAGCAGCTCGAGCCTGACCTCTTGGCACTTGAGGTCTGGCCTGAGTGTTATCGGAGTCAGGTCTCTGTTGCCTTTCAGAGGCCACCTGGTTTGTCCTTCTCCTTTGAGGATTGGGACGCTCCTGATGGGCTCTGTGCCCTGTCTGATGAGTCTGGACCTCAGTAGTCCTTGGCCTTGCCTGAGGTTTCCTCTGACTAGATTTCCTTCCACCCTGAGCATTTCCAGGCTGGGCCTGAGAAGTGCTAGGAGCAGAGTTCTTCCCAGCTTGAGGATTCCTAGGCTGAGCCTTGGAGTTTCCTTGGTCTGTCTTTCTCGACTCAGGATGAGAAGCCTTGGCCTTTCCCTTAGGTTTTGGCCTTGGTTCCTCAGTCCTTTGCCTGACAGGTTCAGCAGGCATTTTCTCCTTCCCTTTGCCTTTATCCTGACGAGCAACACTTGGGCTCTTGTCGTCAGTTTGGGCAGGGACAAACTTCTTCTGAGAGCAGCTCCCTGAAGCACATCTCTTCTTCTTGCCCTTCGGGTCTTTTGAGGCATCATAGCCTAACCCAGCTTTAGCACCATCGGTCAGCTAAGAGAAACTTGTTAACTCATCAACCACTTGGGTAGATGTGTATAACTTCTTCAGCTTAACCTCAAGATGCCCATTTGTTTCTTTCAGGGCCTCTATTTCAGTGGTGTATTGAAGCACCAACTCTTCATGAGCTTTCTCTTTTGAGATCAGCTCAAGATCCCAAGCAGTTTGCTCAGCACAAAGGCGAGCTTGCCACTCAGTTTCGAACATCACTCTTAGAGTAATTCGCTCAATCATTAGCTGTTCCTGAGCGAGGAACAGATCAGTATCACGAGTCTCAATCTGTGAGCTGATTACACCCTTCAGTCTTTCTACCTCCAGTGGAGCTTCATCATGCTTGTTCCGAGCATGAAGCAGCTCTTCCTGGAGATGTACTAATCTGAGAGCTTCCTCAGTATCTCTTACTCTGAGAGACTCAGTTAACCGATCGTTCTCCCCACTCAGTTGTGCATTCACATCCACTGTGTGAGTATGAGTCTCCTGCAGCCTTGAGAAGTCAACCATCAATTGCTCTAGAGCGAGCTGAAGGTCGAGTTCTCCTACTGAGTCTGAGCTAAGCTCAGGTGCGTGATCAGGAGAAGAGGCAGAAGAACATACCTCATCATCTGCCATCAGCCATAGGTCATCATACTCCTCACCGGAGAAGAGTTCAGGGGACCGGCGTCCTGGGCCGTCTGAATCTGAGGAATCCTCAGCAAGCAAAGCTCTCCGGTCTGATGCCCTGAGCTCTCTCTTGGCTCTCTGATCCTCACGCTCACGAGCACTGAGCTCCGGATAATCATACTGATAGTGTCTGGTCTTCTTGCAGTGGTAGCACTGATCTACATCAGAAGCAAACTTCTTGTCAGTGTACCTTTTATCTGATGACTCCCTCCTGCTCCCTGATGATCGTTCAGGTTTGGAGCTGGATCTTCTGGGCTCATCATCTCTGCGCCGCTCAGGCTCATTGCGATCTCTCCTGGAATCTGAACCCCTCCTCTCTTCTCTTCGGGGGCTCGATCTCCTGGGGCTGGAGTACCTGCGATCACGGCTGTCAGTATAAAATTATTTATACCTTCCGAATCGAGAGTTCAGTTTCTCGAAATGCCGCGCCATCAGGCTGTATTCCAAGGCCAGCTCATCTTTGTTCACGTCCTTCAGAGACTTAGAACCAGATCCAGCCTCAGGCTCAGGAGTAGCTTTAAGAGCCACACTCTTTTCCTTTTCAGGAGTCTTCTCCTCACTAACTTCCTCACTGACAACACCCTTCTTCTTCCTCTTATCGAGGTCAAATTCCAGAGCCTTTAACTCTGAGAATAGGTGAGAGTGAGTAATGTTGGTAAGATCCTGAGTGTTCTTCAACAAGATCACTCCTGTGTCCCATCTTTCAGGGAGACAGTTCAGGATTTTAGAAGACACCTCCCTCTTGGGAAACTCCTTCCCAAGGGTTGCTAGCTCGTTAATCATCTTAATGAACCGAGCTTCCATCTGATCGATGGATTCTCCCTCTAAAATCCGGAAGGCCTCAAACTTCCTGATTGCAAGATCTCTCTTGTTCTCCTAGATCTTTTCTGATCCCTCTCATCTCTCTCAAGGCATCCCAAATCTCCTTTGCAGTCCTAAGGTGCATGAGCCTGACCGAATTCTCGTAAGAAACGGTGTGGAGTATAATGTTCTTAGTAACATTATCCAGTCCGATTTGCTTAATCTGATCAGAATTAAGCACGGACCTCTCCACTTCTTTATCTCCGGCAGCTAGCACAGGAACATTGCCAGCAACAGGCTAGGTCGTCTGAAGATTCCTCATGAATTTGATCGGACCCTGCTCAATCACCAAAGGCATCTGATCATGAATGGAATAGAGATGTGCGAGTACCCTGAATTTCCAATAGTCATAATTATCAATAGAGAATTCAGGTAGATTGCCCTCGAGGCGTTTTGAACCGGATGCCATGATATGCAGTTTTTAAAAATAAGATCTGTTCAGTAGACCACCAAAAGTTTCTCCTCAGAAACTGTTGGTAAACAAAGTCAATGGTCTTTTGAACCACTGCTCTGATACCACTTGTTGGTCCCGAAACGAGTACAATCAGTGTATGGGGGAGGAATACACTGATGTCAAATTTTTCTGAAAGACTCAGAAAAATGCTCTGACACTCTCAGTCAGGATTTCCTGAATTACTCAGTATGCTGAATGTCCACAGGGGCAGCAGGGACAGTTCAGTAACGAGTCAGATAAGCTGAGTGTGAGTAATGTGCTCGGAAGCTCAGTAGAGATAACAAACCTACTTACTGCTTGGAAGCGAGTCAGTTGGACTACTATCTCAGTGAGCTAGAGTACGTGCGGAAAGTGAGCCCTTAGTTTCTACTCGTTTTAGTTTCTGAAAACAGTTTCTCTGAGTAGCTTAGTAAACTGGTGGTTAAGGCTTAGTGCACAGTATTAAGATTCAGGGTGATTGATTCAGTCCTGAATATAAAAACAATGCAGAATGTTCAGTTTAGAGTGATGACAGTTATGATCCTGAACAAAATAGTAAATCAGCACACAAGGGTCTTTTTAACGTGGTTCAGAGATAACCAACTCCTACGTCCACGACCTGATTTAACAGGAAGCTATCCTCAAAACCCTGAGGATAGGTACTTGGTTTTTACGTGCCAAGGGACACGAATAGCCAACTTCCTCTCTTAGGAACTGACCCCTGGGCGTTTTACAAGTCCCAGTCCTTCTAACCAACCAATCTCACACCCTGAGTGGTTTGGTATTCTGGTTTCCAACTAAGATAGCTCTAGCAATACAAAACAATGCTAAATATTAGAGCTATCGATCTAAGCAAATACAGAGAGAATCCTACTACAACACTAGGGAAATTTAATTGCAGAGTGTTGCTTATAGTATGTTTTGAGTGCTTGGATTCTTGAGAGCTTTCGCTTGGAAATTTCCCGTTAGCCTTGAATGGGTGCAAGGCTCTCCATATTTATAGGCAAGATTCAAAATAGATCCGTTGGAGGAGATCAAATCAAATCTTTCCTTTTTAGGGTGGTTGCAGGCTAGAAGTACTGTTTGACCTAATCGCCATGCTTATACTGGCAAGTTTGTCCCACCGCCTGCAACTCTAAGACGCATTAAATGCCGTATTAAATGCTGCGCAGACTCCGTACACACGTGTCCAAAGATCATTGGCTCTCCGTTCTAACGACTAGTTGACTTTCAGACATTTGTCCTTCATCGTACATTCAATACTCTGAGTCTCTTGTACATAACTCAGTCTGAATGTTTGTCTCATTGTAGTCTTACTGACATTCTCTTTGTCTCTTGTCACATAGCGTAAATAACCTTTTTGCTTTGGACTTACGTGATTCAGGTAAACCGAACCAAGGCCTAAGTCAGGTCTTAAGTGCATTCAGCACAGCCTGATAGATTATTCAGCCCAGTATGTGTAACCTTTTTGCTTTGGACTTACATGATTCAGGTAAACTGAACCAAGGCCTAAGTCAGGTCTTATGTGCTTTCAGCACAGCCTGATAGGTTAACACTTACTCTTCACTGACTAAGTTCTGTCCTGAATATGCTTAGTGTACTCAGTAGAAACATCAGCCAATGGTACTTCAGGATTGTCTTCAGGACGAATCATCAAGCTTCGTTCTTCAGCTTCAGTTCAGGCAATCTTCAGCAAGACTGATTCTGACTTCTTCAGGATGGATTGTACATCAGACTTCAGTAAATTGGGTCGACTCCAATATTCTTCAGTCTTCAGCGTGTTCCTCCTGAACTGAATTCCTAACCTGACTATCCTGAACTAGACAAACCTGAACAACTATACTTAGGCAGATTCATCAGGGGTTTTGGGATCTAATCAAAATACTCAGATTGTCCCAACAGTATCGTCTTATTATAAGCAACTAATCTACTTTTTCAACTAGTACACTCTAATAATTAATCCTTTGAAAGAGGCATGACGATATCGTACCTCCCTTCCGGCCCTAGGCATTTTCACAATGAGTAAAAAACAAAGAGGGACATATTTTCCTGTAAATTGCAAAGACTGACAAGCGTACAAAAATTATAAAAAATACACACACAAAGCACACTTAAAATGAATGTGCAAATATTCTAAAAATTGTACACTTGTCTCTCTTTATAATAAACATAAAAAATTGTCCATCCCCTTTCACAATTTACACACTGGCATTTGTCTGTGCATGGAACATGCACCCAAAGAGAAAAGTAACATTTAATTAAAGTATGAAATATAGAGTAAAAAAATGTGTACCAAAGAGCCATATATACCCTGGCGCAACCACAAATGTTATTCTTACATTTTATTAATTACCAGCTGCAAAATCTTAGTCTTACTTGAAGTTTAGGAGCAATCTTATCGATGCAAATGCACCCACAAAGTAGGCTAGCAGCCGAGTATTCCTAAAAAAAGAAGAAAAAAACTCTAGGCTCCATATGGATGTGAGAATTTGTTGGGCCTGAGCCCAAAGGGTTTTGGCCCATCTGGATTACTTAGGCCCACATCTTCCTAACCCTAAGTGTAGATTGGAAGCCACCATATTTAAACCACTAAATTTCTCCTATTATGACTGATCGAGCATTTGTGAGTGTGAGAGTAGAGAAGCTAGTGGTTGTGTTGTGCTACCTCACTCGATGTGTCTTTAGTGCTTTCTCCCAACATCGATTTTGGGTCCACCAAAATGGGTAGCCTAAACCCACGTCCTTAACCAAACCGTGAGACGTGACATGAAGGCGGGTGACCCAATAGTGGTATCAGAGCCATGGGTCGCCTTCGTCATCTCTGTTGGGTTAGATTAGGACTGGGTTCATGGGTGCCCTTCTCCTTCGTGCGCTGCCACTGTAAAATCCACACGCTAAGGCCAATTGACGCACTGATCCGTGAAGCCCGTCGCTTCTGTGTCGTGTCCGCCTCCGTGGAGATCATCGCCGCCTATGGAGTCGCGCCCCTCCGCCTGTTCCTCCTCGCGCCGTGAGCCGCTGGGTTCTGTGCATTGGTAGATGGATTTCTTGTTGCACTACCCCCGTTGCTGTCTCGATAGAGAGTTGTTCGTCACCGATCTACTTCAGCGCCGTGTGCCACCGTTCATCGGAGCATCGCAACTGCCATGAGACTTGTGTTTGGCATCCACGGCTGCCTTTCCCTTCCTTCTTATCACTGCTTACCGCCTCCGTCCTGCACAACTATCCACGGCCAAGGTGTGTCAGGTAAGGTATGGTAAAGGGGTTGTCTCTTTTTATTTTTCTCTATTATTGTTGGCTTTTATTTAACCAATGACTTTGGTTTAATTAATTTTTGTTTTACTTAGTATGTTTAAACAAATTGTAGAAAAAATATTATTTGAGTAATTGAGCAATTTATTTTAATTCACCTTGAGTTGCTAACAAGAATTTGAGTTGCAGTGAGTTGTGTAGTTGGGTTAGGTTTATCCCGGTGATTACATAACTGTGGAATTTGGAAATAAAGCCTCTTGCTTATGTTTCTGCGGCATACATGGGATCTGCTCCCGTCTTTGATGGGAATTAAGCAGCATGTTTTGCTTGGTCCTGTGAGTGTGCTGCTATTTTTGGGGCGTCTTGAGGCCCTTATTTAGGATCTCGCTCTGGTAAAACGATTGTAATCCTTCTATTTTTATTATTTTAGTAGTGTAACCGCTTGCTACGGTTTAGGATTACCGCTTGCCGTGAATTTACTGCTTTCCTAGATAGCCGTTTGCCGCGATTCTAGCTCCTGGGATTACATGCTTGCTTTTGTGCTTGTTTTCGTGATTATTTTCATGCTTTGTGGTCTTTATCCTGTGACTTGTGTCGGTTTGTTGCTTCCGCTTACCCGTGCATTGTTTTTTCTTGCATCTTTGTGTGCAGCGAATTTGTGTTAGTGTTCAAAGCTTCGTAAACCAAATGGCCAGCAATACTCCTACATATGTGTTGGCCCCCTTCACTAGTAAAGGTGATTTTAGTATCTGGAAATAGAAAATGAAAGGCATCCTGATCTAGCAGCGTATGTACAAAGCCATTGACCACTCTTATTCTGCTACTGAAATTGAGGCAAAGAAACTTGAGATGAATGAACTTGCTCTATCTTCTATTATCTTGAACTTGTCTAATGATGTGTTTAGGAAAGTTGGTCTAATGGACTCTGCTAAAGATTTATAGGATAAATTGGAAGAGTTGTATAATGAAACTTCTTTGCCTAGAAAACTATTTTTACTTTAAAAGTTTTTTCGGTTTAAACTTGACTTGAATAAAGATATAGAAGAAAATTTTGATGCTTTCACTAAACTCATTCAAGATGCCAAACAAACTGGTGATAAGCATATTGATTAGTATACTCCAATTGTGTTGTTGAATGCGATACCTGATACTTATAATGATGTCAAATTTGCGGTTAAGTATGGGAGGGATAGTGTCACTCTTGATATTGTTGTTTATGACCTTAAAAGAAAAGAGCATGACTTAAAACACAGTGGAATGGGTAGTAAAAATTCTTGTGAGGTTATGCATGTTAGAGGGAGGTCTTCATCTAGATTTCATAGCAAGAAGAAATATGATAACCAAGATTCGGATACTAAAAAGAAGCCTCAATAGAACAATAGGTCCAAGTCTAGGAATAGGAAGTGCTTTAATTGTGGTGAAACTGGTCATTATTACAAAGCTTGTCCTAGTCCTAAGAAAAAACAGCAACAAAAGGAGCATGCTACTATAGCTTCAAGTTCTCATGATGGTAATGTTTTTATGATGACTGAAATGTGTGATGAACAACTGTGAATTTTGTGCTTTCTTCTTCCGCTTGTGAAAATGAATGGCTAATTGATTCTGGTTGTACCTTCCATATGTCTCCTTTTAAAAACTTGTTTTCTTGTTATGAGAATATTGATCATGGTCATGTTTCTATGGCAAATGAGAAAAGGTGTCATATTGCTAGAATGGGTGATGTTTTCTTAATGTTTGACTCTGGTTCTGTTGTTACTTTGAAAAATGTGAGGCATGTTCCTGATTTGTGCAATAACTTAATTTCTTATGCTGCTTTGGAAGATGAGGGTTATGAGGGAAGGTGGGGTAAAGGTTTTATGAAAATAATGTGGGGTTCTTTGGTTCTTTTCAAAGCTGTCAAAAGAAACAACATGTATGCGTGCTTTACTAAATCTAATTTTTATGCTAATTCTGTGAATGTTGTCAAGGAAGACAAGACTGAATTGTGGCATAAAGGTTAGGACATATGAGTAAAAAAAGTTTGGAAATCTTGCAAAAATCTAGTGCTTTTGGTGATGAAAAACTATCTTGTGCGCCATTTTGTTATTCATGTGTTTTAGGAAAGCAATATAAAGTGCAATTTCCTGTTAACTCCTACCCTAATCCCTCTTCTTGCACTGATATTCTTGAGTATTTGCATGCTGATGTTTGGGGTCCTGCTAGTGTACCCACTCAAGGTAGAAATTTGGATTTTCAATCTGTGATTGATGATTTTTCTAGAAAAGTTTGGGACTTCTTGATGAAAAATAAATCTGATGTGTTTGATAAGTTTAAGGATTGGAAAACTCTCATTGAAAACCAATCTTGAAAAAGGATTAAAAACCTTCGGACTAATAATGGACTTGAATTTTGCAACAAATTGATAGACAAATTGTGTGCTAATTCTGGAATTATAAGGCGTAAAATTGTTCCTTACACGCCCCAACAGAATGGCGTTGCTGAAAGGATGAATAGGACTTTGATTGATAAAGTTAGGTGCATGATAGCTGCTTTTAGATTGTCTAAAATGTTTGGGATGAGGCTGTTATTACTGCTACCTATTTGATCAATAGGTCTCCTTCTGTGCCTTTGAAAGGTAATTGTCCTGAAAATGTGTTTTCTGGTAAAAACATTGATTATTCAAACTTATGTTTGATTGGTTATGCTGCTTTTGTGTATCAAAAGACTGATAAACTTGAACCTAGGTCTAGGAAATGTGTTTTCTTAGGTTATCCTGAAGGTGTGAAAGGTTATAGACTTTGGTTTAAAAGATGAGCACGGTTTTAAAGTTGTCATTAGTAGAGATGTTATCTTTAATGAATCTGATTTTCCATGTTTACATGCTTTGTGTCTACACCTGAAAAGGAAACTGTTCAAAATGAGGTGGAGCAGCCGCCTCGTTTATCTAGATCTAAAAATATGCAAAATGAACCTGAAAACACTGATTTATATGTTGAACAAGGTGATATACATGCTGACAATGATGTATTAACTGCTGTTAATGATGGTTTGCATGCTGATAGTGATGTTATACATGCTGATAAAGTGGAAAATATGTCTGATGATGCTAATTTGGCTGAGTATTATCTCGCTAGGGATAGGCCTAGGAGAAACATTCGACAACCTGTGTTGAGACAATCTTAGTGTTTTGATTAGATCCCAAAACCCCTTGATGAATTTGCCTAAGTATAGTTCATCATGATGATAGTTTCAGGATAGTCAGGTTAGAATAAAGTGTTCTATTTACAGGTATTCAGCTCAGGGAGAACGTACTGAAGATTGAAGACTGATGGTGATGTCCCAAAAGTATGAAGTCTGAAGTGTTTTCCAACCCTGAAGGTCCAGATCATCCTGAAGATGGTCTACTTGAAGCTGAACCTGAGAAACCTGAAAAGACTCATGAAGCTGTGTGGAAGCCATCCTGAAAACAACCACTGATGAGGTCCATACTGAGTACTCTAAGCATGCTCAGGGCAGGGCTCCATTAGTAAAGGGCAAGTGTAACCTTGATCAGGCTGAATGTCACTTCTGATATTAATAAGTCCTAACTTGGGCTTAGTATCAATTTTTCTGATACTTGTAAGTCCTGACAAGGCAAGGTTACACGTGCAATGGAGTCTGAGGAACAAAGATGTAGGATCGGTAGCGCTGAGTAGAACTGATGTACTATCCTCGCAAACCAACACGGGTCTTTTCTAGCGTGCTTATGTCCTCACTCGCACACACCCTGAGAACTTCCCAGGGGGTCACCCATCATGAAATTGCTCTAAGCCAAGCACGCTTAACTTTAGAGTTCTTTCACAATGGGCACTAGAAAAGAAGATGCACCTCGTTGGTATGAGTAGTACAATCAATTACTTTAAACTCAATATCTAGCTTCAGCGCCACGGGCAGCACGCAACTATGCCTTTAATCGAGTGAACGAGTGGACTTGAGCACAGCTCGCCTCCAAGGCAGGGACTATTAGGATTTCTCCCAACAATCCCCCCCTAGCAGTAGCCTGACTTGAAGCCAAACATAGCACTATTTGCGCCATGGGGGACTCGAACCCGTGACCTGTGCTCTGATACCAATTGTAGGATCGGTAGCGCTAAGTAGAACTGATGTACTATCCTCGCAAACCAACACGGGTCTTTTCTAGCATGCTTATGTCCTCACTCGCACACACCCTGAGAACTTCCCAGGGGTCACCCATAATGAAATTGCTCCAAGCCAAGCACGCTTAACTTTAGAGTTCTTTCACAATGGGCACCAGAAAAGAAGATGCACCTTGTTGGTATGAGTAGTACAATCAATTCCTTTAAACCCAATATCTAGCTTCAACGCCACGGGCGGCACGCAACTATACCTTTAATCGAGCGAATGAGTGGACTTGAGCGCAGCTCGCCTCCAAGGCAGGGACTGCTAGGATTTCTCCCAACAAAAGAGAATGTCAACATCTCTGTAATAAAGATAGACATTTATTCTGAGTAAAGAACCAGGAACTCAGAGTTATAAATGTACGAGGATTAATAAAGTCTAAGCCGAAAAACTAGCCGTTGGACAAATGTCCAGTTAGGAGGCAACACGTAAGTACGTAGACTGCGCAACATTTAATGCTCCTCAGAGCTGCAGGTGGCAGATCAGAGATTTGTCATACTTAGTATGGAAGATGTCAGTCAAGGACAACCAAAGTCTGCACCTACCTAATATAGGCAGATTTGAAAAGATCTCCTCCAACAGATCTTTTCAAATCTCTCTATAAATACAGATCACCTTGCTCCCATTCAAGGTGACGGGAAATTTTCAAGTGAAAGCATTCTCAAGATTCCAAGCACTCAAAGTATATTTGAAGCAACACTCTGAAGTTTTAAATTTCCCTAGTGTTGTAGTAGGAATCTGGTCTGTATATTGCTTAGAGTGTTAATTCTATCCTTAGTACTGTTTTGTTAGAAGGATTAACACACCTTAGTTGGAAACCAGGATACCAAACCCCTCAGTTTGTGAGAAGGTTGATTAGAAGGACTGGGACTTGTAAAATGCTCAGGGGTCGATTCTTAAGAGAGGAAGGAGGCTACTCATGCACCTTGGCACGTTAAAAACAAGTACATATCCTCAGTGGTAGAGGGTAGTTTCTTATTCAATCAGGTCATAGACGTAGGAGTTGGTTATCTCCAAACCACGTTAGAAAGTCCCCTTTGTGCTGATTTACATTAATGTTCAGGATCATATCTGTCATCATTATAAACTAAACATACTTGCATCAGTTTTAAAACTGTCAGGAGGAACCAATTTTCATGATACTTAAACTTGTGCACCAGCCTTAATCACTGTTTCCTAAGCAATATTGATCAAGGTTTTCAGAAACTAAAAATGAGTAGAACTTAAGGGCTCATTTTCCGCACGTACTCTTAGTTTACTTAGATAGCTGTCCAACTGACTTGCTTCCGAGCGGTCAGTGGGTTCGCTATCTCTACTGAGCTTCCGAGCACAACACTCATACTCAGCCTATCTGACTCCTAGCTGATCCGTCCCTGCTGCCCCTGCGGAGCATCAGTTCAGTGAGTATTATCATGATCTTCCTTACTGAGTGTGTAAAAGCATTTTCCTGAGTTTTGAGGAAAATCTGACATCAATGTATTCCCCCATACACTGATTTACTCGTTTTGGGACCAACAACCTGCTAGGTTTGATGATTTCTACATTGATATGCATACTTTTAATGCTTTTGAGTCTTGTGACAATGAGTCTAATTCGTATCATGAAGCCATGAAGTCTAAAAATTTGGTTGAGTGCTTAAATGCTATGAAGATGAAATAAAATCTTTGCATGATAATCAAACCTGGAATCCTGTGCCCAAACCTATGAATTGTTCTCTTATTGATTGTAAGTGGCTATTCAAGGTTAAGAATGAATCAAATCGAGTTAGACATAAGGCTAGGTTAGTGGCTAAGGGTTTTACTCAAAAAAAGGGGGGTAGATTATGCTGAAATCATTGCTCCTGTTGTTAAATTCACCACTGTGCGCATTATGCTTGCTCTTGTTGCTCACTTTGATTGGGAGTTGAAACAAATGGATGTGAAAACTGCTTTCTTGCATGGTGATTTGGATGAAAAACATAAGATTTATATGAAACAGCCGGAAGGCTTTGTTGATTTTAAAAATCCTGAGCATATGTGTCTTCTTTATAAATCCTTGTATGGCTTAAAATAATCTCCAAGGCAATTGAACAAGAAATTTGATGCATGCACGATGTCTTTGAAGCTTAAAAGAAGTGTTTTTTGATCATTATCTTTACTTTGAGGTAAATACTTATTTGTCTTTCTTCTTGCTCTTATATGTGGATGATATGCTTCTCGTTAGTCTTTGCCTTAAAACTGTTAAGCATGTTCAAAAATATCTCTGTGACAAATTTGAAATGAAGGACCTTGGTGATGCTAAAAAGATTTTAGGCATGCATATTGAAAGAGATAGGAAGAATTATACTCTCCCACTTAATCAGATTTCATATATGGATAAGGTTTTGAGTAAATTTTTCATGTCTAATGCTAAATCTGTCAATGTGCCTCTTACTGCCCATTTTGTGCTAAGTAAAACCTAGTCTCCCACGACCAAGTCTGAAATTTATGATATGAAAGATGTGCCTTATGTCAATGCTATTGGATCGGTGATGTGTCTCATGGTAAGCACTCGACCTGATATCGCTTATTTTGTGAGTTGCTTGAGTAGATACATGTCCAATACAGGTAAAGATCATTGGGAGGCCTTGAAATGACTTCTTAGGTATATTAAGGACTTGATAGAGGTAAGTCTCAAATTCTCAAAATGTGCTAATAGTGTGAAGTTGGTTGGTTACGTGGATTTTAATTTTGCCAATGATAGGGTTAATAGGAAATCCACCACTTCTTATGTGTTTACCTTGTGTGTTTCATGCATTAGTTGGAAATCTCAATTGCAAAAAGTTGTTGCTTTGTCTACTACTGAATCTGAGTATATTGCAATAATTGAGGCTGCAAAAGAGGTTATTTGGTTAAAAGGCCTGATTTCTAAGATAGGTTTCCTTGAAGGTTAAGTGGTTGTGTTTTTTATAGTCAATTTGCTATTCAATTGTGTAAGAATCCTATATTGCATGATAGAACTAAACACATTGATGTTAGATACCATTTTGTGCATGATGTTGTTGCAAGAGGCATTTTGAACCTTGAGAAGATAGCTTCAGAATTCAATCCTTCTGATTGGGTACTAAGTCTCTTTCTGTGGAAAAATTTAGGTCTTGCATGAGAACATTGAACTTTGATTCCTTGGATTAGGAATGTCTCTTGCTTTCAATGTTCTTTATTTTTCCTATTTGTGTCTAGTGTGACTTAATTGTTGTGTTTGTGTTATGTGTTCTTCATGTTAGTTTGAAGGTGTGTTCACCCTTTAATAACTTATCTTGTATTCGTTATTAATGTCTCGTACTAAACTTAATGCTTTATTTCACAGTTGTGTTGTGTGTACGCGTGTGTTGTCTGTGCAGCTTGTTGTGGTTGTACAGTGTGTGTTGGGTAATGATGAAAACCTCTGGATTCCGGTGTTGAAGGGAATGACCAAAAAGGTGGAAAATTTGTTGGGCCTGAGCCCAAAGGGTTTTGGCCCATCTGGATTACTTAGGCCCATATCTTCCTAACAATAAGTGTAGATTGGAAGCCACCATATTTAAAGCACCAAGCTTCTCCTTTTACGGCTGATCGAGCATTCGTGAGTGTGAGAGTAGAGAAATCGATGGTTCTGGTGTGCTACCTCACTCGGCGGGTCTTTAGTGCTTTCTCCCAACATTGGCTTTGAGTCCACCTAAATGGGTGGCCTGAATCCATGTCCTCAACCAAACTGTGAGATCTGGCACGAAGGCGGGTGACCCAACAGAATACACACACAAATAATTATTCTCTTCATGAATTTACAATACTTAGATTTGAGTTATGTTTAAAATTGAGGAAATCTGAATTTTCTTCATAATCATGTCATTTGAAATCTCTTCTCTCTATCCCTTGTCTTCTCTATTTCTCCTTACTTTATCCTTCTCGTCCATCTTTTTATACTCTCTCCGTCCAGTATATGTTGCTCGTTGCTTTTGAACACACGAATTAAGGTAAAAGTGAAAAACTATATATTATGTGATTGAAATAGTAAAAAAAAAGTAGTAAGAATAATGTAAAAATTAATGAAAATAATAAAAAAATGAATAATAGTTTCCCAAAAAGGTAAAAAATAAATGAGAAACATATAGTGAGATGGAAGAAAATGACAAAATGAGCATATCTTAAATTGAGAGAGTAATTCTTAACTTGAATTGTATATTTTCTTACTGAAGATGTGAGTGTTGAAACCAGTGTCATCACATCTGGAATCACACACATCCTCCAGGACATTCTTCTTATATTTGTTCTAACAACTAACTCTTTAGTGTTGTTCAAATTGTCTTTGCTATCATTTCAGGTCATCATCCTTTAGGAAACATGTTCCAGTGATCAACTGCTTAGTGTTGCCTCGATGGTTGTCCTTGGTGCTATCCCTGGTCAACGACGGTCAACGACAGTTATTCCCATGACCCAGAATATTCTTGATGCACCTGGAAGGATCTGGAACGTGGTGGAAGAACCTGGATTCAGAGAACCGAGAGTTAAAGAAAGGAAGTTACATAGAAGTTACCTCAACTCCTACAAAAGTGGATCTCAACTTCTCTCCATGATTTCCACTTCATTGATGGATGGATCATTATTCCAACTCCATAAATAGATGAGGAATACGTCCAGAAACCAAGAGAGAGAGCCCTCACTACATACTGAAGCATAGCGCCTAAATCGGAACCAATTTTTACAGTTTTAGTGTAGTGATTTCACATGTGTTGTCACACTTAGTACAACACTCGTGTATATTATTTTCCCATACGTTTTGCTGAGCTATTCACGGGGTGTGGTAATATATGCTTGAAGTAGGCTTAGACTTAACAATCTAGGTTTGCCATTTGGGAACTTGTTTGGATATTTTATCCGATTTTATGTTTGAGATTTGGAAGGAATGTTTCCAAGTCTCGAATTTGTTTTTGTAATCACTTTTTCCAAGTTAGTGATATTTCAGCCTTGAGGCCGCCACAAACTAATTTTAGTTTGTGGAAAGATTGAGTTAATCCTTGTGTTCAAAAGTCTTCCGCTGTTTACTTATTCTCTCTATAATATTCTGAACACATTAAGTGTTGTCTTGAGTGTCGCCACACTTCGAACAATACTTCAACTCAACGGTACCACAGCACTATCAAGTGGTATCAGAGCCATCACTTGACGGTACTAAGTGTTGGTCCTGGTGCTGAGTGTTGAGTTGCCATGGATTACCCTCCTGGAGCTATCTACTCCAATGGATCCATCACCTGTCCTCCCATACTTGATGGAACCAATTATGCTGCATGGAAAAGTCGGATGAGGAGTTACATCAAAGCTCTTGATGAACGTGCATGGAAGTGCATCCTGTCAGGTTGGAGTCCTCCCACAACTGAAGATAAAGATGGAGACCAAATTCTCAAGAACGAGCTTGAATGGACCACAGAGGAGAACAACTCATCATTGTACAATTCAAAGGCCATCAACGCAATCAATTCATCGATTGATACGGTAATGTTCAACCTTATCCAGAATTGTGTTTCAGCCAAAGATGCATGGGAAAGACTACAAGAACACTGTGAACGTTCTGGTAGTGTCCGTAGAGCCAAAGCAAGGATGCTGAACACAAAGTTTGAAGGCCTAAGAATGAAAGATGATGAGACGATTTGTTCCTACAATGAGTGACTCTATGAGGTGGTGAATGAATTGCAATCACTTAGAGATCCAATCTCCAATATCAGGTTAGTAAACAAAACCCTTTGTACTCTTCCTAGATGATTCAATGGCAAAGTTTGTGCCATTGAGGAAGCTAGGAACACTGATTTGTTGAGTCATAATGAGTTAATGAGCATATTAAAAACTTATGAAATGGACGTATCTCAACAAGAATCTGCTTATGATAAAAAGGGTGTTGTTGTTTTCAAAGGAGAAACCTCTTCAAGTTCTGGAAAAACTTCTGTTATTACTGAAATTGAACAGGTTGACGAAAGTGTTGATGACACTTCATATGACACTGATAGTATTGCATTTCTTACCAAAAAATTTGAAGCCTATCTTAAGCAAAAGAGAAATAAATCTAATTTTAACACTAAGCGTAAGATAGATTTTATAAATTCCCTCCAAACTTTTGGTAGAAAATCTTTTCAAAGAAGAAACTCTAAGTACGATCCTGAGTATAGAAAAAATATCATTTGTGATGAGTGTACTGGTTATAGTCATTATGCAAATGAATGTGCTAACACACAATTAAAGAAAAGGATGAGCTTAACTGTTTCTTTGAGTGATGAAGATTCTGATAAAGAGATAAAGGTTACAGATGAAGAACTTCCATTCTTATCTGAATGTGTGAGAGATGACTTCCCTGAAAGTGACTCAGATGTCAAATCCAGTATGAAACCCCAGCAACAACATCAAACAGGTTCCAGTCTGTTTCTGATTCTGATGAGGATAGTACTAATGTTTTCTATTCTAGAACAGGTACCTCACAAGAACCTTTAGAAATAAAGGTTACTAAATTGCAGAATGAACTGAAATCTGTCAATCGAGCTAATGAAGAGCTGATTGAGACCATCACAAGACTTGAGGTAAATCTCACAAAAAAGGATCTTGAAATTTCTAAACTCCAAGAAAAGTTGACTGCTTCCACTCTTAGTTTCAAAAAGTACTCTAAAGGTACAACTGCCTTAAATGAAGCTTTGACTGTTGGAAAAATTGATAAATGTGGTCTTGGATTTTCTGAAAATTCTATCCCTTTTAGTCTTGAAAAACCTATCACCTTTGTGAAACCAAATTCTAAAGTTTCTTCCAAAAAATTTCTGAAACAAAGAGGCAAAAGAACTTTTATCTGTCATTATTGTTCAGTTCCTGGATACATTCGTCCTTACTGTTTCAAATTAAAAGATGATTTGCTTTCGGGAAAAGTGTTACCTGGATTGTTACCACACAAGTATTCACACACATAAAAAACTGAATGGATTAGAAAACCCAAAGTGCTTTGCAATGTTGTTTGTACTTCTTTACAAGCATGTGTACCTGGTTTATGGTATTTTGACAGTGGGTATTCTAGACATATGACAGGAAATATTGAATACTTGAATGAATGTGAAATTTTTTATGGTGGTGGTTCTAAGGGTAACATAATAGGAAGAGAAACTTTAAATGTTGAAGGTTTTCCAAAACTGAAAAATGTGTTGCATGTTGAAGGTTTACGTACTAACTTGATAAGCATAAGTCAGTTGTGTGATAATAATCTGCATGTGAAGTTTGATAAAGATTCATGTTCAGTATTGGATGAAACTGATAAATGTGTATGGTTGGTCATCGATCTGCTGACAACTGTTATCTCATTGGTGACAACACTTCGTGCAACATTTCACAATCTGATGAAAGTGTCCTTTGGCACCGAAAGCTTGGCCATGTAAATTACAGAAATTTACAAAAATTGGTTAAGACAGAGACTGTTAGAGGGTTACCTAAGCTCAGTTTCACAAATACACCCGTTTGTGGATCATGCCAAAAAGGTAAACATGTAAAAACTTCACACAATATCACATCAATATGCACAACTACTAGATGCTTGGAACTTCTTCACATGGATCTTATGGGTCCTATGGAGACAGAAAGTCTTGATGGTAAGAAATACTCATTAGTTGTTGTTGATGACTTTTCAAAGTTTTCATGGGTTGAGTTCATTAGAGAAAAATCTGACACTTCTGAAGTTTTCAAAATCCTTTACAAGCGTTTGAAAAATGTTTTTAATCTGAAAGTTAGTAGGATTAGAACTGATCATGGTAAGGAATTTGAAAATGGCATGTTCACTGATTTTTGTGAAAAGAAAGGCATTGTACAAGAGTTTTCCTCTCCTAAAACTCCACAGCAAAATGGCATAGCTGAAAGAAAAAATAGGACATTGCAAGAAATGGCTAGAGTGACGTTAACTTCAATGAATGTGTCTAAAAGATTTTGGGCTGAAGCATTGAATATTGCATGTCATGTGTCTGATAAAGTCTTCCTTAGACAAGGTTGTTCTATTACTTCTTATGAGCTATTGTACAAAAGAAAACCTAACTTGAAATATTTTCACACCTTCGGATGCTTGTGCTACATTTTGAATGATAGAGATTACTTGACAAAGTTTGATTCTAAGAGTGATAAAAGACTGTTCTTAGGTTATTCTAAGAATAGCAAGGCTTACAGGATTTACAATCTTAGAACAAGAACTTTGCAAGAATCTGTGAACATAGTATTCGATGATGTTTCAAATATTTCAGGTAAAAAGGTGGAAGAGGACATCTCTGACTTGATGGAAATCACAAGTATCACTGAACCAGTGAAAAGTGTTGAACCAAAGGCGACAACATCTCCAGTGACATCAGATGCAGATTCAGAAGATGATGAGAATCAGTCACCCAAAACTCCTGGACAAACCCTTATTCGTAGATGCAAGAAGGATCATCCTTCATCATAGATCATAGGTGAATCCTCAGTTGGTGTTCTCACAAGAAGAAAAGGTAAAATGAATGAGGTAGTACATTCGGTTTGCATGTCCAATATATGCACTCAGGTATGTACTCAAGGTTATTTTTCTTCTATTGAACCCAAAAATGTGTCTGAAGCTTTGAAAGATGAAAGTTGGATTGAGGCTACGCAAGAAGAACTTGAACAATTCACTAGAAATGATGTTTGGACTCTAGTCCCTAGACCTTCAAACATGAATGTAATTGGAACAAAGTGGATTTTCAAGAATAAAACTGATGAATCTGGTAATATAGTAAGAAACAAAGCTAGGCTTGTTGCACAAGGTTATACACAAATTGAAGGAATTGATTTCGACGAAACATTTGCTCCCTTTGCTAGGATAGAATCTATTAGACTTCTACTATCTATTGGATGTTTTATTGGAATTAAATTGTTTCAAATGGATGTTAAGGCTGCTTTTTTAAATGGTGTTTTACTTGAGGAAGCTTTTGTAGAACAACCAAAAGGTTTTGTAGATCCATTTCATCCTGATTATGTGTATAAATTGAAGAAAGCTTTGTATGGTTTGAAACAAGCCCCTAGAGCTTGGTATGGTAGACTTACTGATTTCTTACTACAATTTGGATTCATTAGAGGTGAGGCTGATAGAACTCTTTTCATTAAGCATGATACTAATGGTTTCTTGATTGCACAGATATATGTTGATGACATTATATTTGGTGCAACATCACAAGAATTGATTGATAACTTTGTGAAAGCTATGACTACTACTTTTGAAATGAGCATGGTTGGTGACCTAAATTACTTTTTAGGATTACAAATCAAACAAAGTGATAGTGGTATTTTCATTTCTCAAAGTAAGTATGCTAAAAACTTAGTGAAAGGATTTGATCTTACTGATGCAAAGCCTATGAAAACGCCTATGGAAACTTCACAGAAATTGTGCAAAGATGATGTTGGACAAAGTGTTGACCACACTCTGTATCGATCTATGATTGGCAGTTTACTATACTTAACATCCAGTAGACCTGACATTATGTACAGTGTTTGTGTGTGTGCCAGGTAACAAGCAAACCCCAAGGAATCTCACATGAAGGCTGTAAAGAGGATCATCAGATATGTGAGTGGCACAAGTGACATGGGATTGTGGTTTTCAAAGGACACAAATAGCACACTAGTAGGCTATAGTGATGCTAACTGGGCTGGTGACTGTGATGATAGGAAAAGCACTAGTGGTGGTTGTTTCTAAATGGGTAACAATCTTGTTTCTTAGCATAGTAAAAAATAAAAGTGCATTTCCCAATCCACAGCTGAATCTGAGTACATAGTTGCTGGTAGCTGTTGCACACAACTCCTATGGCTTAAAAAGATGTTAGATGATTATGTGCTTGAGACAAATACATTGGTAATTTTTTGTGATAACACAAGTGCGATCAACATTTCAAAAAATCCGATACAACACTCACTCACAAAACACATAAGCATTAGACACCATTTTTTAAGAGATCTAGTTGAGAAGGAGATAGTGAAATTAGAGTATACATCCACTGAAAAACAGATAGGTGACATTTTCACAAAAGCACTAGACTTTGAGAGGTTTTCTTCACTTAGAAAATCTCTTCGACTCTGCATGCCTTGAAAATCTGTGTGTGACGTTGCTCCGAGTGTTACCACACTTGAAGCAACATTGCTGTATTTTTATCATTTTATTTTGTAATTGAGTAGTTCTGTAACTTATATTGTTTATTGCTAACCATATTCTGACGTGATGTGATCTCAAAGGTTTCGTACTGGACATACACAACAAAAGAACAAGTTCTAAAAAATCAAAGGTCTAGACATGCTGAGTAACTAGGCACACGGGACTGACAATCACGATGTGTTCTTTTCAAAAGGCTGTTTAGTTTCAAAAAGGAAAAGAAGAACACTCTTGAATGATCGTTGAGTAACTAGGCACACGGGGCTGACAACCACGATGTGTTCTTTTCAAAAGGTGATTAAATTCTTGAGAATAAAAAGTGCATAAAAAAAAAAGAAATGTGTATGTGTGCCTACATTATAAACCGTAATTGATCTAAGTCTCAGAATATTTTTAGCATTTACATAATGAGTTATTTAATTATTTTAAATATGATAATAGTGTGATAATTATATGGTATTAATTAATTAATTTTTTAATTAAAACTGTCGGTTATTTTTTAATTTTTTTAAATTCCAATAACTACCCCACTTTCACCCCACTCTCTACACTAACACATTATGGGTAGTTATTTAAATAATGGTGGATATTTTTCTCTTGATTAAACTGATCCTAATCTTCGAAATTTTCTTATAAATTGATGTTCTTCATTATGTGTTAATTATGTGATTAATGTACCGTGACTCACATTAAAATGTTTTAAAAATATTAAAAGTTTCTTTTTGTCTCTCACGCATATCAATGAAGCACAAAAAGCAATCTAAATCATCTTCCTCACATACTCACCCACATCAAAACATTGAAACCCCTCAAACCTCTGAAACCAAAAATCCTCTCATCACTCTCGCTACTATGGCCAAAAATGTGACTAAGGATATTGCTACCAATGTCTCTGCCGATGCCACTGCACCAGAGTCTGCACCTTTGGTTGCATCCACTATGGCATCACCAGCGACACAGATTGTTCAGACACCACTGCCCATTCAGGTTCTTCTACCTTCAGGTACATCTGATACTCAATGTGAAACCCTAGCTTCTCAATTAGATGATGTTCCTATCTATAGGATGGAAGAAAATGTTGAATCCCCTGCTACTGTTCATACAAGCCCTAACATTTCTGTTGATAATGAAAATGTTGAACCTACCTCAGAAAATGTGTCTGCAATCCCTGTACAAGTCCCATTTTCACAATCACTCACTCACACTTCTCACATATATCATCCCCACCACATGTGCCCATACTATCAAAAGCCACAAAAGCCACTGGAAAAAGGAAAATTGCACCAACCCGTAGATCAAGTAGGAACTTGAAAAAGACAGGTTTTGGTAATTTAAGCTCAAGGAAGAAAGATAATACTTCTATTGTCATTTCTGATACTGAAGAAGAGGCTGCTGATATCCCCGCTCCAATGGAGGTTGATGAACCTGCCATTTCTGAGGATAATGTGACTATTGCTGAGATGTGCAAAGGACTGAAGAAAAGGAGAAAATTCAAAGCTGCTGCTCCCAGTGTTGCCACCTTTGAGGCAACACCTGATGCTGTTCCAGAACAGGGTGATCCAGAACCTGATCATAGCTCTTCATCATCCTCTGATGAAGAAACTGATGATGACCCTGAAGCTGAGGAAACTGGTGAACAGGTTGATGATGATGAACAGGCTGAAAGTGATGAAGAAGCCAATGATGATAAAGATGCTGAGAACCAAGAACAATCTGATGGTGATGATGAAGAGAATTCTGAAACTGGTAGTGATGAATCTGATTATGATGTGGAGAACTATGGTACTGATAACTTCTACTTTGTTGACTCCAAGAGCCGATACAAGAAGTTTGCCAAGAAAGAGGTGATACATGAGAGGAGGATGAACAACAAAGATCTTGAAGCTTTCAATCTGATTCCCTTCTTTGAGGAAAGGAGGCTGCTGAATACACTGAGGTACTCTAGCTCTTTTTGTAATACATGGATTTGTGAATTCTATGCCCATACATGTTCTACAATGATGAAGAGTACAAGTCCAAAGTTTGGTAGAGTGTTCTTTAGAGGATCCATTTATGACATATCTCCTGCTGCAATTAATGATTTTCTTGGAACTGTTAATGCTAACAATGTTGTTGAGGAGATTGAAATGGATGAGATTACTTACTCTATCGATGGTGGAATTCTGACAAAGTGGCCCAAGAAGTTGTTCACTGCAAACTTGACTAGCTTGCACTCAATCCTTCACAAGCTTTGTGTTTACAACTGGATGCATTCCTCTAATACCACAAGAGTCACTACTGAACATGCTTGCCTGATCTACAAAATTGCTAAGAATCTGCCCTTCAATCTTGGTAAGATTATATATGCAAACATGGTTGGGTTCGGTGGAAAAGTGTCCAAGATTGGAAAGCTGCCATATCTTGCCTTGATTCATGGGCTTTTGATAAATCAAGGAGCTGCTAGGAATGCTGGAGATCACTTGACCACTAAGCCACTGATTCTTGGTATTGCTAAGGTTCTGCTAGAAGGTAATCGTGTGATTGATCTGCCTTATAACCCTCCTGCTGCTGCATCTGCCTCTGTCCCTGCTACTGATGAACCGAATGTTGCCCCTACGGTTGGCAACACTGCTGCTCGCACTGCATCTACTTCCACAACTGGTGAGGTAGTATCTGTTATTGTTCATCGCAGGTACATTGAAGAACAGGCTGCTGCTCTTGCCAAGCAAGTCACACAGCTCAGACTCCAAGCCACTTCTCTTAACAGACAGGCTGATATCCTTGAAGAAAGGAGCACCTTTTGGAAATCCCTCCTATCCACATCCATAGGGGGAGAAGTACCAACTGATGCGCCAACAAATGAACCTGCTGCTGTTGAAAGCTCTGGATCTGGTAATGTTGTGATTGAGGATATAATCGATGAGGTTAATGCTGCTGCTGCTACTGGTAATGATGCTCCTGATGTTGCCATCCCTCAATCAACACCTGCAGATCCTGTCAGTACTGATGCTGATACTGAAGCTGCTACTTAGGGGAGTTCTTAATGTTAGGGGGAGATTGCTGCTGCTGGAGTTTTATACTCTACTATGATCACAATTCTGATCCCACTAACATTACTAACTATTTGAAGTTGATGTAACTTGAATACTGTTTTTATCTTGCCTTTAACTCTGATATTGTTCCTTTGTTTTGGTATGGAACTGATAGCACTTAGGATGTCTTTCCCATTGATACTCATGAAGAATTTTTGTTGTGCATTTATCATACTCTGTTTAGATGTGCACCAAGTTCTTATCTATAATTACACTTCTTCAAAGTAACATCTGCTATGCCTTTGTCATAAACTGATTTTGTGTGTATTAGGTTAGGTGTTTGCGGATACGTGTGATTGGGGGAGATTGAAGATGTGAGTGTTGAAACCAGTGTCATCACATCTGGAATCACACCCATCCTCCAGGACATTCTTCTTATATTTGTTCTAACAACTAACTCTTTAGTGTTGTTCAAATTGTCTTTGCTATCATATCAGGTCATCATCCTTGAGGAAACATGTTCCAGTGATCAACTACTTAGTGTTGCCTCGATGGTTGTTCTTGGTGCTATCCCTGGTCAACGACGGTCAACGGCAGTTATTCCCATGACCCAGAATATTCTTGATGCACCTGGAAGGATCTGGAACGTGGTGGAAGAACCTGGAATCAGAGAACCGAGAGTTAAAGAAAGGAAGTTACATGGAAGTTACCTCAACTCCTACAAAAGTGGATCTCAACTTCTCTCCATGATTTCCACTTCATTGATGGATGGATCATTATTCCAACTCTATAAATAGATGAGGAATACGTCCAGAAACCAAGAGAGAGAGCCCTCACTACATACTGAAGCATAGCGCATAAATCGGAACCCATTTTTACGGTTTTAGTATAGTGATTTCACATGTGTTGTCACACTTAGTACAACACTCGTGTATATTATTATCCCATACGTTTTGCTGAGCTATTCACGGGGTGTGGTAGTATATGCTTAAAGTAGGCTTACACTTAACAATCTAGGTTTGCCATTTGGGAAATTGTTTGGATATTTTATCCGATTTTATGTTTGAGATTTGGAAGGAATGTTTCCAAGTCTCGAATTTGTTTTTGTAATTATTTTTCCAAGTTAGTGATATTTCAGCCTTGAGGCCGCCACAAACTAATTTTAGTTTGTGGAAAGATTGAGTTAATCCTTGTGTACAAAAGTCTTCCACTGTTTACTTATTCTCTCTGCAATATTCTGAACACATTAAGTGTTGTCTTGAGTGTCGCCACACTTTGAACAATATTTCAACTCAATGGTACCACAACACTATCACTTACTTATATTTTTCTTAAATCTATTTATTTTTAAATTCATCCCACCAAATAGAGTCTCGTAGTTAGGTCAACTAAACTCCAAATCAAAACTAATTTTAAATAATGTTGACTTAGGCCTTGCAGCATTCCTCCAGAAAGTATTAACAGATAAGATATGCGCAAA
This sequence comes from Prunella vulgaris, assembly GCA_026898435.1. NCBI lineage: Eukaryota > Viridiplantae > Streptophyta > Magnoliopsida > Lamiales > Lamiaceae > Prunella > Prunella vulgaris. Next base: position 32,798 of record JAPKLY010001702.1, read on the forward strand.
TGCATCTGAGTTCTTCAGCAAGATAAATAGAGACAATTCTCATCATATTAAGGTGTATTTAGTAATATCCACTACGAGAAAATTTGTCTTTAGTGACGCGCATAAGTGTCACTAAAAGAAGTCTTTTGTGACGCTTTTGTTGTAGTGATGCTTTTGATTAGCATCACCTGATTTGGCGTTTCAATTTTTGTTTATTATGACGCTTGAAAGCGTTAGTAAAAGTGTCTAAATATGACCCTTTATGCGTCACATCAACATTCTTAGGTAACACTATTTGGTGACACTGATTGGCATCACAATAGTGTGCTTTACATGATGCTTCTCACGTCATGTGAAGAATTATAACTAATCTAACCACCTCATTTAGTGACGCTTGACTATGTAGGGAAATTATAGTCTGGTGGCGCTATCATCGGTCACAAAAAAAAAAATTTGTGACGCTTTGTCGCGTAATATAGAATATATATTTTACCCAATTTAACAGTGATTTTAAACTACTATTATATCTATATTTTCTTTTAACCTTGTAATAATAACATGAAATTTTAATTTAAATAAAAAAATTCATAAAATTCCAAGCAAAAAAGTAGTTCTTAGTAAAATAAAAATCCCTACAATATCATCCAATCTTGTAGTGTTCAAATATATTAAACACTCATATATAAAACAATATTTTACATACTCATGTAAATCATACTAGTATAAGGCAATTACAGATCCAATAGACATCCAAAAAAATGTCAAAAATACAAAAACTCTGGTAAAATTCCACAAAATTCTATTGTCAGTCATTTCATGAACCACATCAGACCACATCCCTACATCTGCACGTCAATCTCTATACTTTTCAGAAGAAAACTGTAATTTCTATACTTTTCAGAAGTTCTCTTCTTTCATTAAGAGTTGTTCTCACCTGTATGAAATATTTAAAAAAAAAATTAGATTCTCATTTATGATTTTCCTGAAACTTTGACTAATTACTGAATGAAGAAAGTCCAATCCTATTTTTTCAAAATGTAAATACAAAAATCACAAAAGAATATGTAAATAGAAATGAGTTTATTCATCATCATTGCGAAAGCACTAAAGAACTAATAACAAATGTGTCAAAATAATAAATAATAAAAAATAATTACCCTAGGACAGTTGGAATGGTTTTTATTTTCCCTGATTGTTGGAATGGTTTTTATTTTCCCTGATTTGATTGTTCACTTGATTGAAGGAAGATATGAGCAACCTGTGAGATATAAATAAGAAAAAAGTAGATCATTCGAGAAGGATATAGTGAATACTTAATGAACAAAAATACAAATAATTTATAAATAAATATCTGAAAAAAGTGAACAATTAACAGCAATAATGGAAGAATATTACATCGTTACACCATGTTTAGTCAAATAGACCTTTGGCATTCAATTTACAAATAAAGATGATAACAAATTGGTTATTAAATTTGACTAGATCCTACCCCATATTAATATTTCAAGAAAAAAATGTCACTTAGGTAGCAACAAAAAGAAATGGTATCATTCGTGAAAAAATTGTGTACACCTCGCACTTAAATAACAGTTGGTAACTTGAGGAGATTGATCAAATCTCGTACCCCCAGAATAGATTTCAGAAGCACCGAGGATGCCAATTGAGGAATTAATCAATATTGTTTCACTTCCTTATTTGCTGCTCCCAAAACTAGTGGCAGGAAATCAGACTTATAGAGAATTTATTATGTTCCAAGTAATAGGCAATTCGAGAGGGCCACTATCCAGTTTGCCCTCAAAGACTTCTTACTTGATACAAAACTAAATAAATAAGTAATAAAAGGGAGAAAAGAAAAGGACCAAGCTTGAACAAAAGTTTAATAGAGCATCGTCTAATTGCTATTTTGTAACAAGGATATATGAGAGAGAATATCATAAGGTTACGCAAGTAATAAAACTCTTGAAGATGAAGGCAAACATTCTCGAGTTTCTTACTTTATCATGTCAAAATGTTATTTAATTTAATACAAGTTTATGTTCACTAGCTCAAATACAAGCTCAACCATAACAGTAGCTTGGTGACTATTAAGCAAACATGTCATTGTTTTGATTATTCAAGATTGGTCTATCAAAAGACTTGTGCGTTATCAAGTTACAACAATTTCAATTATTATAGTTAAGTTTACATGACTAGCCACTACTCACTGAATAGCAAATAGCAGAAATGACACTTTATATGATTTGAAATATAAACTATATTGATTGAACTCATGGAAATTACTAATGCATGAGAAACCCGTAAAAATGTAGTTGTATTTATAGGACAATGCACCAATCTCTAGTGATATCAGATATGTAAACTACTTGAGATTTTCAATGCATGAATGATAAGTTTTCAGTTAACAATAGTTAATTGTTGCCATTCCATCACTAAACAGGTGAACTTGAACCACCAGGGTTCTTCTCCTCTAATATGTAGGTAGATAAGGAGCAAGATTCTTACCGTACACCCTCTACACTTGGGATCTCCAGCAGATTTTGATCTACAATGTCAGCAGACCAAAAAGTTTGTGTTATAAGCCAATCTTACTTTAGAGTAATGCACCCTCACCCACACATAAAGTGACTAAATGATGCAACTTCTTTTAGACTATATATATATTATAGTATATGACTTGGAGAACAATTAAAAGACAACAACGAAAAACTGAACTTGAGATAATTTTTCACATGAAACAAGAGTCAGGAAGAACAATAAACCACTACTATAATAATAAATTATTGAGGCAAAGAAAATGGATATTATACCTACATTAAGATGTAATCACAGTAATGAAAAGGAATTGATTTAAGCAATACAAATGTGAAGATCCTAATTAATTGGAATAATTGTTACCTACTTACCCCAGTTGGCTTACTATGTATAAATAATGTGGAAAAGAGCAGAGTGGTCCACCAGAAGCAGGGGCAAACCAACAATATATCTTCCATCTCGAGACTCTAATAGATTGCATAACTGGATTATTACCATTGAGGCATTGACATGCTAGACAGGATTATTTTCATGCGAAGGAGTTCATCTCTTTATCTGTTCAATCCTTCTTAAAGATATTTTAGCTATTGATTATGATCTGCCTACAACTATTAGGAAAGATGTAAGAAAGCGTAACAAATAAATTTTATGCACTATCTTTAACTACACATCTACAAAAGCAATTCTCCTTTACACAGAGCCTTCTCTCCATTAGTACCATTTAAATCCCAACAAATCATAAACTAATTAATGGAAACCCAACTAATCAGAACCTATAATTGAATTAAATCCAGACAAATCAGATACACGCAAATTAATTGAAACTAATTAGGAAGAATCAGGACACGCACCGAGTTGAATTGAACCACGAACCCAACAAAACTTAAAAACTCTATTCGAAACACGAACCCTGTTCATACCTTCGACAGTCACGATCCTGAGAGTATTAAACATGCATTTATGAATTAAACCTAATACATCTGCTCTAAAAACTATCTATACACCAGTTTCTAAGAGCTGCATCTCTTAAGATGTCTAAGATATGCTTCATATATTTTTTGAACCCAGTGCATGCACTAATTTTAACACTTGAAGTATACATACGTATCAAACACATAATGCCAAAACTGAACAAGAAAAAGGAGATTAGTATTGAAATCGACTAATATTTTTAAAAAATATCCTCAAATCAAGTATTTCGATATTGGATATCAAGAATTAATCATAACTCAGCATACAAAATTTGCAAACAAAAATTAGACAAATAACAAATTACCTATTCACGTGCAGAAGCGCAGGGGGGCCTTAGTAAGACTTCAGATTTCACCAGTAGTTGGGGCATGATGTTTACATCATGCACACAAAATTAATCTTAAATGTCCGACCGGTGAAATAACTCAAATCAAATTAAATTGAAAAGCAAGAAGAATAAAACTTTGAGAACTGATTGATGAAATCAAATTCAAGGATATGAGAATTCGCCCAATTGAATAGAACCATGAATCTACAAAAACGTAAGAACATCTTCGTTCGTACCTTAGACGTCCTCTCTTTGGAATGGATTTCTCTGTTCAATTGAATAGACAATTGATGCTTCAATTCGTAGTCCATTGATGCGGTCTGAACTTAGTTGTCTTCCCGCATGTGAAGCTAATAAACGAGATAAAATTACGGTTAGAATACGATCCTGATCTCTTCCTGAATGCTTTGCCGCCGGTGAAATCCTCCCTAACTCTTTGCCGCGATGAACTTT
>JAPKLY010001703.1:0-37026 GCA_026898435.1 Prunella vulgaris
AGTGGAAGGAAGTACACACTGGTGATTGTTGATGACTATACAAGATTCACTTGGGTAGTGTTCTTGTTCAAGAAGAATGAGACTATGGTCAAGATGTTGGAGTTGTTCAAGAGGATTCAGAAGGAGCTGGACCTCAGCATAGTCAGAATCAGAAGTGATAAAGGTACTGAGTTTCTTAACTCTGTTGTTTCTGACTACTGCAGGGACAATGGTATTCAGCTTGAGACATCAGCTGCCAGAACACCTCAGCAGAATGGGTTAGCTGAGAGGAGAAACAGAACCCTCAAGGAGGCAGCAAGGACTATGTTAGCTGAATATCAGACTCCTCAAAGGTTTTGGGCAGAAGCCATCAATACTGCTTGCTTCATCCAAAATAGGTGTCTACCAGTCAAGAGACATGGAAAGACTCCTTATGAAATGTACAAGGGTAAAACTCCTAAACTTTCCTCTGTCCATATGTTTGGATGTAGGTGTTTCATCCATGACAATGGAAAGACTAAGTTAAAGATTTTTTATGCTAAGGTTGCTAAAGGAATATTCTTAGGATATTCTTGAAGTAGCAAAGCCTATAGAGTCTTTAATAAAGTCTTTCTCTATGTGGAGGAGACACCTCATGTTGTATTTGATGAATCTATTCATGAGTAAAGCAAGGAGAAGCTTGCAGAAGAGGTGGATCAGTTGAATCTGTCAGACAAGCCAGATCTGATTAAGGTAGTGGTACCTAGGACAAAATCAGATTCAGATTCAGATGATGAGCCCAAATCAGCTGATAAGCCCTCATCAGCACCAGATGATGGCACATTGACTCCTGACACTAACCAAGGGGGAATATCAGACAAGACCCAAGAGGAGCAGACTATGGCACCTCAAAGGGGCAAGAAGAAGGTGTCTAACTTCCCAGCTTAACAGATTCTAGGAGATCCAAGTGTAGGTGCTCAGACCAGAAGAAAGTTTAACTTGGGTGCTCAGTTCAGCTGTTATGTGTCTGATAGAACCCAAGAATATCCATGAAGCTCTTGAAGATCCAAACTGGATTGTAGCTATGCAAGAAGAGCTAAACCAGTTTGCAAGACAAGAAGTTTGGACTCTAGTTGAGAGGCCCAAACATCAGAAGGTCATAGGCACTAAGTGGGTCTTTAAGAACAAAAAGGATGAAAATGATGTGGTGGTAAGAAAAAAGGCAAGGCTAGTAGCTCAGGGGTATTCACAGTCAAAGGGGATTGACTATGATGAGATATTTTCTCCTGTGGCAAGACTAGAAGCCATCAGATTGTTTCTTGCCTATGCTGTTTTCAAAGGGTTCAAGGTATATCAGATGGATGTCAAGTCAGCTTTTCTTAATGGAATCCTGGCAGAAGAGGTCTATGTGGAACAACCACTAGGATTTGAGATTGGGAACAAGGTTTATAGGTTGCAGAAGGCTCTATATGGACTAAAGCTGGCACCTAGAGCTTGGTATGATACTCTATCACAGTTCCTACTGGATAGTGGATTCAGCAAATGAAAGATAGACAAAACCTTGTCCAGAAAAGAAGATGGAGATGATATCCTCTTAGTGCAGATCTATGTGGATGATATCATCTTCGGCTCTACCAACAAGCAGATGTGTGATCAGTTTAGCAAGCTGATGACCAGCAAGTTTGAAATGTCCATGATGGGGGAGATGACTTACTTCCTTCGACTGCAGGTGAAGCAGATGTCCAATGGAACCTTCATTAGCCAAGCTAAGTATGCCAAGAATTTGATAGAAAAGTTTGGAGTCAGTAGCAGCAGAGAAGCTAAGATTCCAATGATGGCAAACTTTAGCATGGATCCAGATGAGGCTGGTGAGAAAGTGGAACAGACACAATATAGAGGACTTATTGGTTCTCTGCTGTATGTCACTGCTAGCAGACCTGATATCAGCTTTGCAGTAGGGGTATGTGCAAGGTTTCAGGCAAATCCTAAGAAATCTCATCTGGAAGCAGCAAAGAAGATTGTAAAGTATTTGAAGGGTACTTACAATCTAGGCCTCTGGTACCCAGCTGATGACAACTTTCAGCTGAGTGGGTATTCAAATTCTGACTATGGAGGGTGCAAGATTGATAGGAAATCAACCTCTGGCACATGTCAGTTTCTGGGAAGTAAGCTGATATCTTGGTTCTCCAAGAAGCAGACTTCAGTAGCTACTTCCACAACAGAGGCAGAGTACATGGCTGCTGGTAGCTGCTGTTATCAGCTGCTCTGGATCAGACAACAGCTGAGGGACTACCTGTGATCACAGAAGAGATACCCATCTTCTGTGATAGCACAAGTGCAATAGCCATTACTCAGAATCCAGTTCTCCATACCAGATGCAAGCATGTGGACATAAGACATCATTTTCTTCGAGACCATACTGAGAAGGGAGATATCAGTATGGAGAAAATTCATACGGAGAAGCAGAGAACAAATGTGCTTACCAAACCTTTAGCAGAGGTAAGATTCAGAGAATTAGTAGCAGAGTTAGGAATGATAGATGGAGGTGCAGTTCTTTAGAAAGAAAGTTTTTGGGAATATGGGTAGTCAGCTGGTATCCAGCTGAGGACTATTCTGCTGAAGTAATCAGCTGATCCTCACATCAGCTGATCTGGTATGTCTTCTTATTCTTTCTTTTCTTTTCTTTATCTTGTTATGTCTAACTTGATACAGGGATAAGTCATGAAAGTCAGACAAGGCCACCTTGTTTCAGCTGGTCCATGTCAGCCGACATTAAAGACCCAGATGAGCAGAAAAGATTTTCATGAGGATCACTTTTATCAGCTGACTTTGCAACGTCAGCTTCTCGATAAGTATCTCTTTATTCTTCATGTCGGTTTTAAATTTTTTTTATCAAATCTTTTCAAATATTAATAAATCCCGTATTTCTAAAAATAATTTTAGAAAATTGGCAATCAAATCTTTTCTCTTACATAAATTCGGGGATTTATTATCTTTTTCAAAATAAGGTGTCAGTTGTAATTAATTTCTCACCGCCTAAAATTTCTCTAAAAGCTTTTTCATCATTACCTTTTTCAAAAAGGCGAATCTTTTGGCGGTCAAAACCTTTTGAAACCCTGACACTTACGCATCACCTCCAAACAACTCAAAGGTCAAATAATCTGGACCTTTGATTTGTGTGATGCAATATACAAATCTACGATCAAAATTGATCGATTTTAATTTTGGAAAAACTGCTCATCTATTTCAATTCATATATATACCCCTTTAACTTCTTACTGAAAACCTTCTGCTCCGAAATCTTTCTTATTACTCTTGCATATTATTCTCTGTGCACCTAACCTCTGTGTTGAAGATATGGCATCCAAAGCTATGCAAAAGATGTTCAGAGAGAGGATGTACGCCGAGATGTGTGTCAATTACGACACGACTAGGGTTCCAGAGATTCGGGAAATCCTAAACCTTCTTCAACATCAAAATCTCCGAACCTTCATCTCTATGACCCCTCCTGACCATAAAACCCTAAATTTTGACGCCTTTCAATTCTTCCTCAAGGTCCAGTTTAGCTCAAACTCCATCGGATCCTTTGTTGATGGGAATACAGTGGTCATATCCAAGGATGCGGTTGCTAATCTTTTTGGCCTATCCTCCACTGGTATTCTACCACATAAATACAAAGAAGCCGACTACCTGGATACTTTCAAGATAATGGCCAGGAAGAGTCATAAGAATACCATCTCGAATCTGAAGAAGTTTATGTTGAGAAGAAGATTCAGATTTTTGATGGATGTGGTGACCAAAGTCATCTTGGCAGAACAGGGGAGTTTGGACGCTATTACCAAACTTCGCCTGAGCGTGGCCCGCACCATCCTTGATGGGGTTAAAGCAGACTGGGTGAGCCTGCTATGGTTTTGCTTTGAACAGGAGTCCAAGAGATGTGTTGCTAAGGAAGTGGTCGGTCAACAAGTTTACAGCTTCAAGTCAAAGTGCTCCATGGCTACCAAGATTACTATAATCTTGAATCATCTGCTGCCCCAGCACAAGTGGGATGATGATTAGGTTGTTGAATACAACCACACCAAGTTTCTGAGGGGAAGTAACTTGGATGTCATTGGGCCAGCTGATTCAGATTCCAAAGCTGATCCAGTAGCTGCTGCCCCTGGTCCCTCTGCTGGTCATGGAAAGAAGCAGAAGAGGAAGGCTTCAAATCCTGCTGGAGGGGGAAGAAAGAAGAATTCAAAGAAAGAAACCACTCCCGTCCAAAGGAAGCTCTCCTTTGATTCTGACGCAGATGATGATACTGCTGTGCTGAGCAGTCTGAAGAAGAAGAAATCTTCAGCAGAGAGGGCTACTCTACTGGTTGATGAGCCTTCTGTTGGAAAAAAGGAGCAAGCCGTGGAGGAATCAGCTGAGAGAGCTGGTTCAGATGAGGATTCTGCCTTTGGCTCTGATAGAGGGGAAGAAGAGTCAGAAGAGAAGGAATCAGCTGAGCCTTCAGTTGCTGAGACAGAGGTCCTACATTCCTCTGAAGATGCACCATCAGCGGACACACCATTAGCTTCTTCACCCATCAGGTCAGCTCAATCCACTCCCTTATCTGATCCTTCCCAACACAATTCCCCTTCACATTCCCAGAAATCCCATACCTCTACACATTCCACATCTTCACAACTCCGAGCTGGCAATGAACCAGAGGAGATAGCTACCTCTGGTGAGCCTTCAGCTATTCCCAAACCCTCTCACCCTGAACCCATTAATCTTGAAACCCCCAACTCTCCCACAGAAATGGCCAAACAAGCACGCCTATCACACCATCGTTCAAAGGGGCCTCTTGAACGAGGGATGATCATAACTGCCCTAGCACACATATCCCTTTATATCCCAGAACTCAACCCATACCCAGCCTATCAAGACATTCTTATTGATGGTCTCGCCTGGGCACAAGTGAGAGAACGGCCAGTTACCTTCTTTCTGGAATTGATAAAGGAGATGGGGGAAGCAGCGTTTACCGAGTGGGAAGAAATTTTGATGGATGCCTTGGAGGTTAAGGCACCATCCCAGCTGACATCCCCTGAAGGGTTGAGGAAGGTTGCCCGTGCTTTATTGCTCAAGGATGGGGTTGCGCTGGATTGCCCAGAAACAGCAGAGTCTGAGTTCATCCCTCCAGTAACAAATTTTGAGATCAACCCGGCTGATCAGGTAACCTCTACAATTTTGGGACAGCTTAAAGATTATTTTGATGATCACATCAGGGAGGTCAAAGCCACTCTGCTGGCTGCCAAGTCTGCTGCCCCCTCTCTGATTGAAAAGCACATTCATCAAGTTCTGATGGATCACCGAAATAAGCTGAAAGAAGCTATGGAGGACAGCTTGTATGCCACCAGGATAGAGTTTTTCCAAACTCTACAGCATTTTAAGACGATAGCCAGGGCTTTTACTGATGATGCTTCTGCTACCCTCTCTGCTGAATCTGAGAGATTCAGACTGGTCTCTAAAAGGTTGGAAAGTCAAATTGCTGAATGCAAAAACGGTCAGGAGGACCTAAAAGCCATTGTGGATAATCTTTCTACTTCTCTACCTTCTTCCTCGATGATTGATGATATCAAAAAGGGGGAAGAGAAGAACTCAGCTGCTATTGCTGCCCTGCAATCTGAGATGGCCTCTCTGAGAGCTCTACTGGTAGATAACCATGGTGTTCTATCTGCTGTAGTAGAAAATGTTGAAGATTATATCAGCACAAGAAAGATTGCAGTTCAGAAGACTCAGGAGCTGAGAGATCACAAGATGGCTGAGGCTCTACAGAGGCAAGAAGTGGTTGCTGAAGAAAGAGAGAAAAAGAAGAGGATTATGAATGCTGAACTGGATGAGAAGCTGGCAAAGGAGTTGCAACTAGCTGAAAAGGAGACTCCAGAAGAGAGGAGTAAGAGGCAGGAAAGGGAAATGAATTATGAGCTGGAGAGACGTTATAAGAGGAAGCTGAAGAAGCAAGGGAAAGCAGTCTCTCAGGGTAGCAGGACTAGAAGTGGAAAGTACATTAGGGATCCGAATGAGCCTTTGGTTGATGGACCAATTGACATGTTCTACAATCAACTATCAGATGAGCTTGTGCATCTTTGGAAAACCATAAAGGCTAAGACCATGATCCACTTCTATGTTCTCAGAGGAGAAGATACCAGAGGAGAAAGAGAGAAGAATGCTGAGTTCAGAAACTGGTTGAAGGAAACCTTTCCACAATTCTTCAAAGCTATTTCGGATGAAATGCTTAAGCTGGATGTTCAGTCGGAGTTGCCAGAGATAGAGTACCTTCCAACTCCAACTGATGAGAGTGGGAAGATAGACTGGGTGGAAATCAGGAAGCATTGGTTGCAGACTACTCAACTTTTTCCACAACTCTCTGACAATTCTCTGCCAGCTCTGAGGGAGATAGAGAAGAGATTCCTTGACTGGTTACAAGTTCCTCTCAACTGCAGAAGACCTCTCCTCATGTAATAGTCCAGCTGAGTCAGTTGAAGATTAGGTACTTCTTTTCTGATTGTACTTTCTTTTTTGATTTAATGAAACTTTATGATTCCAGACAACTTCTTGTTGTCAGCTGCATTTTTATTCTGTCTAAAGATCTTATTTAAAGATCTTCTCTTCTGTCCTATGATGATCTTAATTTTGATTGAATATACTTATCTGATGAGATCAGCTGAGTTGGTTTTGATATCATCAAAAAGGGGGAACTTGTTAGGATGTCTGTGTTAGATGTTTTAATGATATAATAAATCAATCAGCTTGTAATAGGACCAGCTGAACATGTTAGTCAGCTGATGAGTAGTTAGGATTAGATAGGTCCGAGTGAGGGGGAATCTACCTTGCTGCCTAGAAGATCCGAAGCTATCATAGAGAAGAAGACCAGCTGAGACCTTGAGGAATTAGCCAATTTCAGAGGACAGAAGATTTAAGCAGCTGACACTGGAATATCGAGAGCAGATCATCAGAGGAGTTAACATCTGCTGATATCAGAAGAGACAGATCAGCTGATATCAGAAGAGACAGATCAGCTGAAATCAGAAGATCAGCTGAGAGCACGTCGCAGACATGATATAGACCATGGATAAAACACATATTCAGACGATGTCAAGAAGACCATTTGAGGTGCACACCAGCAGACTTGCACATCAGCTGAGGTACAAGTATCAGCAGACTGATACATCAGCTGAGGAGACAGATCAGCTGAGGTCTTTTGCTCGGCCCAGATTCTTCGGAATCATTTTAAGGGTTGACTTGCGACATAGAAGGAGGATTCCCAGAATAGAAGATCAATCAATCAAGGGGACAAACTTGATTGATTGTAGATCGCGATGATTGACGGGAATCAAGATGGAGATTCTATCAATCACAATGATTGATTGAATACGAGATTATAGGATCTCAGATTTCTAGTCCATTCCAATGGCTATTTATTTGACCCTATAAATTAGAGTAACAGTGATGATTTCAGTATCGGATTTACACGCATATTAAGATAGCCAAAACTCTGTCAGAATTATCACTTGCACTAAAAAAATCCCATTCATACTTATCCTTTGCGATTGAAGCATTGACAAATTGTAAGAGAGTAGTACTCTCGAAGGGTGTAAGTGTGTAAGTAAGTAAGTTAGTGGAGAGCCCCTCAACTCCAAGTTGGATTGAGGAGAGTGGATGTAGGACAGTTGGTCCGAACCACTATAAATCCCTTGCGTCTCGTCTTATTTCTTTCTGTTCTTCACTTGTGCACATCACCTAAAACTGATTTTCAGTAAAAACGTTTCCGCACAATTCACAGCGCACATCTTTCAAATTTAGACTACCTCAGTAGTCTGCTGGTTTTCTGAATAACCAAAATAATTTGAAAAAAAAAAAAGGCTTTTGAATCCTTACAAGTCTATTCAACCCCCCCTTCTAGACTTGTTCAAAGGTATTCTTCCCTAAAACCTGCCTTTGGGACCAACATTTCCCCCTACAGTGTTGGACTCAGTAACTGTCTCAGGTGCAGAAGCATCATCTCTGACAGTACGTACCTCAGGTTGAGTCTGTCCCTCCGTCAGAGACTCAACATTCTCCGAAGCTGGGGCTTGCTGAGGGTTGGCCTGAGGTCTATCCTGATCTTCATCATCATCATCTCATCCTTTGGGAGCATTGACAAGTTTGATTTTGAATTCAGGATTTTTCAGACTCAGTCTTGTTACTCTCTTGGTAACCCCCTCAGTGTCAGAACTCAAAACCGGTTTTCTACGCACTGATGCAGTCTCATCAAACACAACATAAGGTGTTTCCACCACACAAAGGGTCCGACAGTTATACACCCTGAAAGCTTTACTGACTGAGGAGTATCCTAAGAACACTCCCTCATCAGATTTGCTATCAAAGGCTTTCAGCTGGTCTTTCCCATTGTTCCGGATGAAACACTTACACCCAAAAATATGGAAATAAGAGACGCGAGGCTTCCTCTTGTTCCAAGTTTCATAAGGTGTCTGAGCATGTTGTTTGTTCAGCATAGATCGGTTCTGAGTGTAACAAGCAGTATTGATTGCTTCAGCCCAGTACTTCTTGGGTAGTCCTGACTCAGCCAGCATGGTCCTCGCAGCTTCCTTTAGGGTCCGATTCCTTCTTTCAGCTACCCCATTCTGCTGAGGGGTCCTAGCTGCAGAAGTCTCATGAGCTATACCATGGTTAGTACAAAAGTCAGTTATAATAGAGTTGATAAACTCTGTTCCTCGATCTGATCGGATCCTGACAATGCTCTGACCCTGTTCAGTACTCAATTGCTTGAGTAACTCCGGAAGCTTAACCTGGGTCTCCTTCTTGTTCAGTAAGAAAATGATCCATGTATACCTGGAATAATCATCAACAACAACAAGGGTATATTTCCTACCATTTATGTTGACAAGAGTAACTGGACCAAAGAGATCCATGTGCAGGAGCTGAAGCACTCTGTCAGTTGAGAAGGCTTCTTTCTCTTTGAATGAGGCTTTAGTTTGCTTGCCTTCCTGACATGCTCCGCACACGTGGTCTTTGCTAAAAACTTCATTAGGTAGACCATCTACAAGAGAAAGTCTAGAAATTTTGTTAATTATCTTGAAGTTTAAGTGACTCAGGTGTTTATGCCAAAGCCAACTGAGCTCAGAGAAGCTCTTAGCGACCAAACAAGTTTCAGGAGGGCTGCTCTTGAAGTCAGCAAAATATACATTGCCCCTCCTGATACCTGTAATCAGAACCTGTAGTGTAGATTTGTCCTTCACAAGACACATGTTAGATGTAAATTCTACACTATATCCTCGGTCACAGAACTGACTGACCGAGAGTAAGTTATGTCTCAGTCCCTCAACATATGATACATTCAGTACACGGACAGAGCCAATAACAAGGGTTCCGAATCCCATGGTGAAACCCTTAGAGTTATCACCAAAGGTTACCTGCGGGCCTTCTTGAGCTACATAATCCTGAAGAAGATCATGAAATCCGGTCATGTGCCTGGAACACCCTGAGTCCAAGTACCAGTCCTTTATCAGATCCTCCTTCCTCTTCTTGTAGCCCACAGCGACCTGAAAAGAATCAGGCCTCAGGTACCCATGTCGTATTGGGTCCTACGGAGTCAGCCATACCCTTCGGGATCCAGATTTGTTTAACAATTCTGATGGCCTCAGAAGTGTAAACCTGTCTCCCAGAAACATCAACATACACAGTCCTCTTCTTCCTTGGTGCCTGGGAAGTTGAGGGTGTATGGGTGTCAGTCTGAGTTTCAGGAGCCCTGGATTGATTCCTGGGGGCGAACCCCTTGTTCCTCTTTGGCCTGGGTGCATTGGGCTGGGGTCTGTCCTCAGAAGGAGCAGCTCGGGCCTGACCTCTTGGCACTTGAGGTCTGGTCTGAGTGTTATAGGTGTCAGGTCTCCGTTGTCTTTCAGAGGCCACCTGGTTTGTCCTTCTCCTTTGAGGATTGGGACGCTCCTAATGGACTCTGTGCCCTGCCTGAGGAGTCTGGACCTCAGTAGTCCTTGGCCTTTCCTGAGACTTCCTCAGAGTAGAGTTCCTTCCACCCTGAGCATTTCTAGGCTGAGCCTGCGAAGTGCTAGGGGCGGAGTTCTTTCCAGCTCGAGGATTCCTAGGCTGAGCCTTGGAGTTCCCTTGATCTGTCTTCCTCGACTCAGGATGAGGAGCCTTGGCCTTTCCCTTAGATTTTGGCTTTGGTTCCTCAGTCCTTTGCCTGACAGGTTCAGCAGGCATTTTCTCCTTCCCTTTGCCTTTATCCTGACGAGCAACACTTGGGCTCTTGTCATTAGTTTGGGCAGAGACAAACTTCTTCTGGGAGCTGCTTCCTGAAGCACCTCTCTTCTTCTTGCCCTTTGGGTCTTTTGAGGCATCATAGCCTAACCCGGCTTTAGCACCATCGATCAGCTGAGAGAAACTTGTTAACTCATCAAGCACTAGGGAAGATGTGTGTAACTTCTTCAGCTTAACCTCAAGATGCCCATTTGTTTCTTTCAGGGCCTCAATTTCAGTGGTGTATTGAAACACCAACTCTTCATGAGCTTTCTCTTTTGAGATCAGCTCAAGATCCCAAGCAGTTTGCTCAGCACAAAGGCGAGCTTGCCACTCAGTTTCGAACATCACTCTTAGAGCAATTCGCTCAATCATCAGTTGTTCCTGAGCGAGGAACAAATCAGTGTCACGAGTCTCAATCAGCGAGCTGATTACACCTTTCAGTCTTTCCACCTCCACTGGAGCTTCATCATGCTTGTTCCGAGCATGAAGCAGCTCTTCCTGAAGATGTACTAATCTGAGGGCTTCCTCAGTATCTCTCACTCTGAGAGACTCAGTTAACCGATCATTTTCTCCACTCAACTGTGCATTCACATCCACTGTGTGAGTATGAGTCTCCTGCAGCCTTGAGAAGTCAACCATCAATTGCTCTAGAGCGAGCTGAAGGTTGAGTTCTCCTGCTGAATCTGAGCTAAGCTCAGGTGCGTGATCAGGAGAAGAGGCAGAAGAGCATACCTCAT
Source organism: Prunella vulgaris (assembly GCA_026898435.1). Taxonomy (NCBI): domain Eukaryota; kingdom Viridiplantae; phylum Streptophyta; class Magnoliopsida; order Lamiales; family Lamiaceae; genus Prunella; species Prunella vulgaris. The sequence goes on from JAPKLY010001703.1 coordinate 10,983, forward strand.
CATCTGCCATCAGGCAGAGGTCATCATACTCCTCATCGGAGAAGTGTTCAGGGGACCGGCATCCTGGGCCATCTGAATTTGAGGAGTCCTCAGCAAGCATAGCTCTCCGGTCTGATGCCCTGAGTTCTCTCTTAGCTATCCGATCCTCTCGCTCACGAGCACTGAGCTCCAGAAAATCATACTGATAATGTCCGGTCTTCTTGCAGTGGTAGCACTGATCTACATCAGAAGCAAACTTCTTGTCAGTGTACCTTTTATCTGATGACTCCCTCCTGCTCCCTGATGATCGTTTAGGTTTGGAGTTGGATCTTCTGGGCTCATTATCTCTCCTCTTCTCATCTCTTCGCCGCTCAGGCTCATTGCGATCTCTCCTGGAATCTGAACCCCTCCTTTTTTCTCTTCGGGGGCTCGATCTCCTGGGGCTGGAGTACCTGCGATCACGGTTGTCAGCATAAAATTTCTTATACCTTCCGAATCGAGAGTTCAGTTTCTTGAAACGCCGCTCCATCAGGCTGTATTCCAAGGCCAGCTCATCCTTGTTCATGTCCTTCAGAGACTTAGAACCAGATCCAGCCTCAGGCTCAGGAGTAGCTTTAAGAGCTACGCTCTTTTCCTTTTCAGGTGTCTTTTCCTCACTAATTTCCTCACTGACAACACCCTTCTTCTTCCTCTTATCGTGGTCGAATTCCAGACCCTTTAACTATGAGAATAGGTGAGAGTGAGTAATGTTGGTGAGATCCTGAGTGTTTTTCAACAAGATCACTCATGTGTCCCATCTTTCAGGGAGACAGTTCAGGATTTTAGTAGATACCTCCCTCTTGGGAAACTCCTTCCCAAGGGTTGCTAGCTCGTTCATCATCTTGATGAAACGAGCTTCCATCTGATCGATGGACTCTACCTCTAACATCCGGAAGGCCTCAAACTTCCTGATCGCAAGATCTCTCTTGTTCTCCTTGATCTTTTCTGATCCCTCACTCATCTCCCTCAAGGCATCCCAGATCTCCTTTGCCGTCTTCAGGTGCATAAGCCTGACCGAATTCTTGTAAGAAACAGTGTGGAGTATAATGTTCTTAGCAACATTATCCAGTTTGATTTGCTTAATCTGATCAGAATTAAGCGCAGACCTCTCCACTTCTTCATCTCCGCCGGCTGGAACAGGAACATTGCCAGCAACGGGCCAGGTCGTCTGAAGATTCCTCATGAATTTGATCGGACCTTGCTCAATCACCAATGGCATCTGATCATGAATGGAATACAGATGTGCGAGTACCCTGAATTTCCAATAGTCATAATTGTCAATAGAGAATTCAGGAAGATTGCCCTCGAGGCGTTTAGAGCCGGATGCCATGATATGCAGTTTTCAGAAACAAGATCTGTTCAGTAGACCACCAAAAGTTTCTCCTCAGAAGCTGTTGGTAAACAAAGTCAGTGGTCTTTTTAACCACTGCTCTGATACCACTTGTTGGTCCCGAAACGAGTATAAATCAGTGTATGGGGGGGAATACACTGATGTCAGATTTTTCTGAAAGATTCAGAAAAATGCTCTAACACTCTCAGTCAGGATTTCCTGAATTACTCAGTATGCTGAAGGTCCACAGGGGCAACAGGGATAATTCAGTAACGAGTCAAATAAGCTGAGAATGAGTAAAGTGCTCGGAAGCTCAGTAGAGATAACAAACCTACTGACCTTCTCAGAAGCAAGTCAGTTGGACTACTATCTCAGTGAGCCAGAGTACGTGCGGAAAGTGAGCCCTTAGTATCTACTCGTTTTAGTTTCTGAAAACGTTTTCTCTGAGTTTGCGTAGTAAATTGGTGGTTAAGGCTGAGTGCTCAGTATTAGGATTCAAGATGATGGATTCAGTCCTGAATATAAAAACAATGCAGAATGTTCAGTTTAGTATGATGACAGTTATGATCCTGAACAAGAATGTAAATCAGCACACAAGGGTCTTTTTAACGTGGTTCGGAGATAACCAACTCCTACGTCCACGGCCTGATTTAACAGGAAGCTATCCTCAAAACCCTGAGGATAGGTACTTGTGTTTTATGTGCCAAGGGACACGAATAGCCAACTTCCTCTCTTAGGAACTGACCCCTGGGCATTTTACAAGTCCCAGTCCTTCTAACCAACCAATCTCACACCCTGAGTGGTTTGGTATTCTGGTTTCCAACTAGGATAGCTCTAGCAGTACAAAACAATGCTAAATATTAGAGCTATCGATCTAAGCAAATACAGAGAGAATTCTACTACAACACTAGGGAAATTTAATTGCAGAGTGTTGTTTATAGTATGCTATGAGTGCTTGGATTCTTAAGAGCTTTCGCTTGAAAATTTCTCGTTAGCCTTGAATGGGTGCAAGGCTCTCCATATTTATAGGCAAGATTCAAAATAGATCCGTTGGAGGAGATCAAATCAAATCTTTCCTATTTTAGGGTGGTTGCAGGCTAGAAGTACTGTTTGACCTAATCACCATGCTTAATCTGGCAAGTTTGTCCCACTGCCTGCAACTCTGAGACACATTAAATGCTAACGGTTAGAAGTATATACGTGTCGAAAGATCATTGGCTTTCCGTTCTAATGGCTAGTTGACCTTCAAACATTTGTCCTTCCTCGTACATTCAATACTTTGAGTCTCTTGTAAATAACTCAGCCTGAATGTTTGTCTTATTGGAGTCTTACTGACATTCTCTTTGTCTCTTGTCCCATAGCATAAGTAACCTCTTTGCTTTGGACTTACACGATTCAGGTAAACTGAGCCAAGGCCTAAGTCAGGTCTTATGTGCATTCAGCACAGCCTGATAGGATATTCAGCCCACTATGTGTAACCTTTTTGCTTTGGACTTACATGATTCAGGTAAACTGAACCAAGGCCTAAGTCGTGTCTTATGTGCATTCAGCACAGCCTGATAGGTAACACTTACTCTTCACTGCCTAAGTTCTGTCCTGAGTATGCTTAGTGTACTCAGTAGAAACATCAGCCAATGGTACTTCAGGATTGTCTTCAGGATGGATAATTAGGCTTAGTTCTTCAGCTTTAGTTCAGGCAATCTTCAGCAAGACTGACTCTGACTTCTTCAGGATGGATTGTACTTCAGACTTCAGTAAATTGGGTCGACTCCAATATTCTTTAGTTTTCAGCATGTTCCCCCTGAACTGAATTTCAATCCTGACTATCCTGAACTTAGACAAACCTGAACAACTGTACTTAGGCAAATTCATCAGGGGTTTTGGGATCTAATCAAAATACTCAGATTGTCCCAACAGGAATTTATAGTACTCTGTACAGTTTTGGAAAATTAAATGGAACACTACACATTTAGAAACGTAAGTACTTTGTTACAGGCCTTTTGGATTATTCCACATTTATTAATAGAATGTTTGAATTTGTGTGACATTTTAAATAGATCTTAATTCTTATGTGAGTTATATTTTGGACATAGTTAATTATATAAGTTTTGGTTCGAAATTTGAAAACTCATAAATTTTAGGTCAAAAAGACAGATTTACCCTCCCATGTCTTAAACCTCTGTAAGGAAAGGTATTTAAAGGATACTTCATCCTTTTTATATCTCACTTTACATTTTCGAACCCCATAAATACTCCATATCCCTCACTTCTAAAATCCAAAGCTATGGCAATGAAGGTTATCTTCGGTGCCTTGTTCGATTTCGATGAACTTAAGAGGAAACACCCCACAAAAGCAATAGAGAGCATAGTCAGGATGCACCTCACTACTGTCTTACTCACATCCCTAATGCCTATGATGATAAGATAGCTCTTGATTTCTACAAGAATGCTGATGCAGACGTAGAGAGAAAGAAATTATCAACTACTTTACAAGGAAAATCTGTGAATATTACAGCTGAGGATATCTGGTAAGCTCTGCATTTGAGAACAAGAGGAGATTTGTCACGCCCTAAAATTCTATACATTTCAATTTAGCGGAAGTCTCACTTTTAATTAAAAATTTAATAAAACATTCTTTAGAAAGTGAACCTCTTTTTTTTTTTTTTTTAAATAAAATTCTTTTCTTTGAAAATCTTTGTTGAACTAAAATCAGAGTAATACTTTTAAACAAATAAATCATACATTCACAATAAATAACTCATTCAATACATCCATAGAAATCATAAAAATATCATAACAATTATTCATAACATATTTCAATAATATTCACATGTGAAATAAATTCATCCTAATATCATTCAACATACAAGACATCAATTAAATCATGCAATAACTCATAAATAATTCATGTACAGCAGCTGGTACCTAAAACTAACGAAAACAGCCTGGGTGTACTCAGCAAAACTGGTTGTGTATAAAAACAGTCCATTAACTAATACCAAATCCATTTTCTCTAATACTATTATCTTGCCTTGAACTCCGAAATTTCACAAGTTTTTGGGTTCTCTTCCAAGCCAAAACTTATTCCCCTGGGAAGGGGCTTCTATACTGTGTTAACAGAGAATGCAGGGGACAGAGGGAAGATTATTCTAGGAAAGGCGTATAAAATCAGCACGGGTTTACTTCGCTTTCAGCAGTGGGTCCCCAATTTTAATCCTCAAAAAGCCAAGACTTCTACGGCTCAGGTGTGGGTCCGCTTTGTTGACCTTCCTATTGAATATTGGCACCCCTGCATCTTGGCATCGTTGGCCTCTACGGTTGGGACATTGGTACGTATTGATGATAATACTCGGACCATGACATACGGGCACTATGCTCGTATGCTTATTGAGGTTGATTTAAAGGATCCTTTGGAGGAAAGGATTATGTTTAGACGGGAGGGACAATGTGCGTTCACATCTCTAACCTATCAGCGTCTTCCGGAATATTGTCGTGAATGTTCGGTGGTGGGACATGGCCCTTCCCGATGTCAGAGACGGGCGGCTGTGGATACAAGGCCGCAAGATCGCAGTCGTAGTCGGCCCCAACGTCGTCGAGTGGATGAACCTGAAGCCCATTTCTCTTCTCAAGGTGCGAGGCTGGCCTCCATTGATAGGGTGGCTGAGGATTTGAATGAACTTGTGCAACTGGGATCTTCTCTCGATCCTGCCTTGGCCCCGTCTTCTCAGGTTCCGACTCCCTTGGCGCTTCCTCCTTCGGCCTATATAGGTGATCCATCAGTCCCTTCTGGCCCTCGGCAGCGCACTGATAGTACCTCATTTCATACTTCCCGTGGCACAGACCTTCTTCGAGATGCGCTTCGGGGTTCCGATATTTCAGAAGAAGGTTTGAGGACCCTTCAACAGTTGAAAAACAAGGCCAAAGGCAGGCTGGTCCTTGATAATCAGGGTCCCAAAGCGCCAGAATTAACTCTTGTGGCTAGACGAAGTTGGGCCGATGATGTGGATGGGGAAATTTCAGGGCCGCCGATGCACGGTCAGTTATCTTTGGGATGATTATTTTATCCTGGAATGTGCAGGGGTTTGGCAATAACCTCACTCAGGATGCGCTCCTTAATATTTGCCACACTTATCGACCGGATATTATTGCTTTAATTGAACCCAAGATTCGCTTTCACTCAGTCAGGTCAAGTTACTGGCGGAGCATTGGTCTGGAACACTTAGTGGCAAATTCCCGATCCTACTCTCGCCCGAACATTTGGGTTCTTTGTCAGCATCACCTGCATGCCTCCCTATCTCTGGGTACTGCTTCGGATCAATGTGTGATCATTCATTGCCACATGCCCTCACTATTTACTTTGGCCTTTGTGCATGGGAAAAATAATTACATCCTCCGTCGAGGATTGTGGGATTCCTTACTTGGTATTGGCACCGAACCAGCCTGCATGATGGGAGATTTTAATGTTTTTCTGGGGGCACGTGAACGGGCCCCTGCTGTGATTACAAGTGCACTTCCGATTGAGGAATTTCAGGCCTTCATTGATACCAAGGGTTTGCTTAATTTAGAGTCCAGTGGCTTCCCCTATACTTGGTCTTCCCTCCGGGGGGCTAGAGGTATGGTTTCTGCAAGGTTAGACCGGGTTTTGGCATCTCCTTCTTTTGTTCGCAAGTGGTATAGTTTGCGACTCCAGACCCTTCGTCGTCACTCTTCGGACCATCATCCACTCCTTCCCTCCTTGGAAATGGGTAATTCAGGGCCCCCACGACCCTTCCGCTTCCGGGCTATGTGGACATAACACCCGGCCTTTGTTTCCCTTGTTCGGCAGGTATGGGACTCGCCCACATCGGCTATGGACCCCATCACCAGCCTGGCTTTCAAACTTAGGTTGCTAAAGCAACGGCTAAAAGCGTGGAATCGGGAGGTATTCAGAAATATTTTTACAGAAATTTGGGATGTGTCGGATAGGTTGACTAATATACAACAAGAAATTTATAGTCACGGGGACACTGAGGATAGGTTTAATGACGAAATCACATGTCATGTTCGATTGAATGGTCATCTTCGTCGCCAACGGGAGTTTTATACCCAACGCTTCTGTCTCCAATGGCTTACAGATGGGGATCGTAATTATGGGTTTTTCCATCTTTTGCAGCGCACAAGACCTGGAAATAATGATCTGACCGAACTTTTGGTTGATGATCAGTTAACGTCGGATAAGGATACTATATCGAGCCATGTGATTTCTTTCTACGAAAATCTGTTTGCGAAAGATACTTCACTGTCTTCGGATTTCTCTGTTCTAAGTATTTTACCTTTTCGGACTATCTCGGAAGTCCATAATGCGTCTCTTATAGCGTCTCCCTCTTTGGAGGAGGTGCGTTTGGCGGTCTTTGATTTGGATGACAGCAGTTCTCCGGGCCCGGATGTTTTTCCCGGTTTGTTTTTCTGCAAGTGTTGGGATATCATCATGAGTGACATGTTTACGGCTGTAGAATATTTCTTTCGTACTGCATGTATCCCTCCTGGGATAAACTCCAGCTTTGTGGTTCTTATCAAAAAGTTCGCGGGCGCTACACGTATTCAGGATTTCAGAACTATTGTGCTTAGCAATTTTATCTTCAAGGTTATCACAAAGATAATTGCTACCCGTCTTAGTTCGTTGATCGCTCATTACCTCTCTCCTTTCCAATATGGGTTCATTCAGGGAAAATACATCCACACGTGCATTGCTTTGGCTTCGGAAACTCCTAATGACATGCACAAGAGGGGAATCACTTCCGGTATGGCCATTAAAATTGATATAACTAAAGCTTTCGACACTGTTGATTGGGATTTTTTATTAGCCGTTCTTACCTGCATGGGGTTTAGCCTTGAGTTTCAAAATATTATTCGGGCTATTCTTTTCTCTTCACGTCTTTCTATCCTCATGGGAGGGGTGGCACGGGGTTATTTTGCATGTTCACGGGGTGTTCGACAGGGGTATCCTCTTTTTCCCCTCCTGTTTTGTCTGGCTGAGGAGACTTTGGGACGTTGGCTGGATTGGGGGTTTGGGGTTGGCTGCCTGATATCCATCCGCGGTGCACCGCCTTTTTTGTTTTATGCAGATGACATTCTCGTGTTTCTTCGTGCGACTAAGGGGTGTATAGACGCCTTTCATTATATTCTTAATTCCTATGGACATATTTCGGGTCAGCTCTATAATCCGGATAAGTCAAGAGTTTTTTATGGTCCGAGAGTCAATACGGCTCTTCATCGGAGAATGCATCGGATTACAAGTATTCACAGCGGGTCTCTTCCCTTTATTTATCTTGGTGTCCCTATATTTTTGGGTGTCCCTCGGCGAGCTCAATTGCAAGCAGTAGCAGATTCTATTTTGGCCAAGTTTTCTCGTTAGAAAGGCAACTCCCTCTCAATGGCTGGTAGACGGTGTCTAGTTGATTCAGTTATAGTGTCTTCTCTACTTCACACGATGATGATATACAAGTGGCCCATGTGTTTGTTGAAAAGAATTGATGCAGCTATGCGGAACTTTGTGTGGACAGGTTCCACTTTAAAACGAAACTTCTCTTGTTCTGTTGCTTGGGCGAAGTGTTGTTCCCCCCTCGTGGAAGGTGGTCTAGGCAATCGATCACTGCGTCTCGCGAATGCATCGTATACTTTCAAACTTACTTGGGATATTTTTCAGGCTAGTACTATTGACTTTAAGCTGCTGCATGATCGATTCTTTAGGGACCGTATTCCGAAACGAACCTCTTTTTCTTCATCCATTTGGTCTGGGATTCGACGGCACCTGCCTTCTATTCAAGCTGGGGCTCGTTGGTTGGTGGGTCGTGGTTCGAAGGTAAAGTTCTGGCATGACAATTGCCTAGGATATGTACTGGTTGATGCTTTAGATATACCCCCTCATGTTGCCCAAACACTAGTGGGTCAGGTGGGAGATTTTTATTTCGATGATTGTTGGCACTTGGATCTTTCCTTTGCTCTTGCCTACCCTCACATTGTGGAGGACATTTTGGATGTAATTATACTAGAGGGGGAGGATCGGGTAGTTTGGGGCAACACGGTGTCTGGGGAATTCACTTCGAGGATAGCCTTTGATAGTTTACGGGCTGCTGTCCCCACTGCAGTCCCGTATAAATGGCTGTGACAGTCTTATATCCCACCTTGTAGGTCTACTCTAGTATGGCGCGCTTTGCACGGAAAGCTCCCTACATCGGATTGGCTGCCCTACTTTGGGGTAGCTGGTCCTAATATATGCCCTCTTTGTATGGCTGCTTCGGAGAGCCTCTCACACGTTTTAATGGATTGTGCTTTTTCTAGATGTTTATGGGATTTTGTTGCCCATCTTTTTTATGTTAGCCTTCCCCTGACTGAGGGATTTTCATTTCTTTTGGTTTATGCCTCTCTTTTGAGTTTTTCTCCTCAAATCGGTCGGCTTTGGCAAATTACATTCATTACTTCAGTTTGGGGATTTGGCGAATGCGGAATCTCTGCTTCCATGACAATGTTACTGCCTCTCCTAGGAGGTGCATTGCTCAGGTTTTGTCTTTTGTTAGGGACTCGACAGATTTGGTTGGGGGTCATTCGTTTGGCGCGGTGGGGGAGCTTTTGATTGTTCGACAGCTGGGCATTTCTCTTCACACGAGGGCTCCTTTGAGGGTGGTTAGTGGTCGTTGGCAGCCTCCTCCTTTAGGGTGGGTAAAAGCCAATGTTGATGCTAGTCTAGTTTCCCCTCCTTGTCACGCTTATGCTGGTGTCATTTTCCGTAATTCTCGAGGCTTTTTTATTATGGCAGCCTCAACTAAGGTAGGATGGGGTTAGCCAATCGAGGCTAAATTGCATGATATTCTTTGGGCAGTTGAGATTGCACATGCGAAATGTTGGAGAAATGTATGGGTTGAATCAGATTCGGAACTTGCGGTCAAAACCATGCGTCGGGACATTGGCATAATTCCTTGGAGAGTGAGGGCTCGTTGGGAGTTTGTCTCAGGTTTAATGGATATGATGACGGTGCGGATTTCGCATATTTATCGGGAAGGTAATTCTTTTGCTGACATATTAGCTCGCCGACGGTCTGTTGAGATATGGGAAGGTGGCTGCCCGGATTTTTTGGGTCATTCCCTTTATATGGATTTTCACTCGGATTTCCATCGGGCTACAGTTTAAATATGTGGGATTCATATTCAATTTGGGCAGTTTCTGATTTGAAGTTGCTGCTGTTTCTTTTGCTTTTGTTGGCGGGATTACAATTAGTCCAGCAGTGTTGGTTAGCATGGCTTGACAAGGTTGTGCTCTTGCAGGACTCATTGTACTGAATTGCTGCTCTGGCACTTTGGCATTTGGGGGTTACATATGCTGGGATATTGATAACGGTGCTGTTGACATTTTTACTTTATTGATTGGGCATATTTTGGGATTTACCTTTTCTGAATTTGGGGGTTACAGGCTGATATTTTGGAGCATTTGTGCAGGGGATTTATTGGGGAACTAATTTTGAGAGTTTCCTTCAATTTGGCTTGTTTATACTTGATGAATATGGGTGCAGTGGCTTTATTTAGGGAAAGTGCTGCACTGCTGATGGGATGGTTTGATCTGCTGCTTCTTTCTCTGATGGATGGGAGCGTCTTTTCTTTTGTACAGCTGCGATGTTGATTGTAAACATGGCTGCTGTATTTGGGATTTATGTACTGCAGCAATTGGGGGCTAGATTGGGGACAGAACAGATCCTTGGACTTCATTTGGGGGTCGTTTCTGGAATGGACGGTGTGAATGTGTTGTTTCATTGGGGCTGGAATGTGAGCAGGTCTTGCTATGCTGCTATGGACGGAGTCCGGGCTATTTCACGCTGGAATGTTGCTGGTTTGGTATGGAATTTTTGTGCAGGTTGCTGGAACTTGGCAGCTGGAGTTTCAATATTCTCTCCTCATTTTATGCATTCATTGCTGATGATGGAATTGAAGGGTGTGTATGGACGGGTGCAGGCTGCTGTTTATTTTGGGTAGTATTTGGGTGCCACATGTTGCCGTTTTTGAAATTGACAGCAGGAGTTACTACTTTCACACCTCAGTTTATGGCAGGGAATTACAAGGTTGTGGGGGCGATCCACTTTCCTCTGCTGACTCGTTTGGCTACACATTGCATGGGGGAGTTGTTTCAATTTGATGCTTACCTTGCTACGGCTCTTGGATGAGGTCAGCAGACCCCTGGATTATAGCTGATACGCTGACGCGCTGGTTTGCCTGTTCCAATTGCTACTGAAATTGGGAGTTAATTCACTGCAGAAATTGGGCGCTGGATTGAGGAAAGGGCAGGAGTACATGTGGGCAAATATTGGGTGATTTGAGTGTTTCTCTGTTGCTGTTTGTACACATATATGGCTATTACTTTTGACAATTTTTTCCAAATTATAGGGGCTAACACTATTGTGTTGATTTCATTTGTGCATCTGCGCTCATATGTGGGGGCCTTATTCTTGACGGCTAATTGTCATTGCAGATTCTTGATGTGCGAGAGTTACAATTTATGGATGCATCTGGCTACAAATCTGTTGCTGCTATACTGCTGGTTTTGAAGGCCTCTTTGCCTGGGTGCATCTTTGGTTGTACCTTTTATTCTTGTTGCGCATTCTACGGTTCGGTTTTGAAGGATTTATCTCCTGGACAAATTTTTTATTTTTTATTTTTTTACCTATGGGATGACTCCAATTTATTTGGTGCTCTTTTTCCCTCCGTCCGGTTTTTCCACAAGGGTGGTTTTTCGGCAAGGTTTTTAACGAGACCATGATAAATTGTTTTTGATCCCGACTCCCGGGTTGTGGGACTTCTTCTGTTTCTTTTTTCTTTTTCCCTTTATTAATAAAAATTTAATTGTCTAATAATATTATCTTGCCAATCAGCTAAAGACCTCTAAATACTCAAATAATTCATACAAAACATATTATAAGCAGTTGCCACGAAAATCACTTTTTAAAACGCAAGAAAAGCTCGTAGAACAAAGTTATAGGACTAATTTCAAGCTGAAACTTTAAAACGATCTTGCTCCAGGTTTTGTGACCAAAATAACTTAATATTTTAAGGCTAATAAACTTCCAAAATTTCGAAAATAGGCTGGGCATAAATTCGGTATTTTTAAAACAAGAATTTTGAAGACTAGAATCACTTAAAGGACTAAAACTGGAACCTCGACTTCTACTAGGTAAAAACTCACGAAAATTGGTCAACATGCATCTTAAATCATGACAAACATTCTAGTAAAATTTCATAATTTTTGGAATTATAAAACTAGACTTATCGAACATGCAAACTAAGGACAATAACTAATTTTCTTAAGAACAATTAATCACATAATTCAAACACTTAATCATGCCAATAAAATTCGAGCCATCAGCTGCCAACTTAATAAATAAATTAATCAACTTAACTCCTAAAATTCATGCAAACTAACACACAATCATAATAATAATAATTCCTCATAAAAATCCATAATAAAATCCCATAATCCATCAAACCATAGCAAATCCTAAATAAAAAATCTATGTGTCCATGCACTCGATGAAATAAAACACATAAACACATAAGGGCATCCATCTTTAGCATATAAACACATAAACACATCAAACATAGTATTTAAAACTCGAACTAGAGTTACCACTTTTCACCATTTAAAACCCCCACCTTTGATTGCTTGAAAAGAAGAGAAGTGTTGTACGTTGGCTTGCTAAATATTTGCTCAAGAAACTCACGAAATCTGCCCTCCTTCTACTTCTATAAGCAGCTGAAAAACTGGTCCCTTAACTTCAAATAGTGGCCGAATTTGGTGCTAAGGGTGGCTGCCGATTTTTAGGGTGTCTAAGGGTCTTAGGTTCTTGATCAATACATATAAATAGAGTTGGAAAAAGTGTGTAGGGCTACACAAAAGGGGCTGGCCGAAATCTTAGAGGAAAGGCAAGAAAATTGGCCCATAATCTTAGTGTATCTCTATTTCCATACTTGGCAACTTATTTCCTTATTTACAAGATCCTTACAAACTCTTTATTCTTGTGATACTTAACCTTCAAGCATGTACTATTCTCTTGCATAAGAATATGACTTATTTCCATAAATAAAGATACTAGAAATCGAAGTCTTAATACCTTATAAATTTCGAAAATTCTTAGAGTATAAGACTCCCTATTTTTCGAAAATAATATCAATACTATCCCAAGTATTATTTAATCCTATTCTTGGTCAAATCCTCATAAAGTTGAGTCCCTAAAATTAATTCCTCAATTACTAACATACCCTTAATGAATTAATACTTAAGGAAATATTATTCTTAGAGGACTAATACTATAACCTCAACAATAATACTTCTCTTATTTATTCTAAATAATTTCGGAACTTAATACTAAGCTAGGAGTCCAATTAAAACTAATTGGAACAACTAATACTAAGCAATTAATTAAAGAAATGCTAAGGCTTATCAACTTAAAGGACTAAACCTTGAACACACTCAACTCGCCCAAAAAATAAAAGAATTAAAGGACTAAAAAGCTGCTGCCCATGCGGGGTGTTACAAGATTCCATGACAATCTAAATTTCGCTGATAAAGACAAGAAGTATTGGAGAAAGTTCACTTCAAAGAAGCCATTCCCAGAGAATTGGAAAAGAACATTCAAGAAGAACGACCATGCAGTTGAGTACGTTTATTTATATGAAGTTATAGATAAATGCTTATTGTGCAGAACTGGTGTTAATGATACTGGTACTATACTTATGTGGGATCTAATGATAGCTATTGATAAGGAAGTTCATATTGATATTGGAGAGTTATTTCTGAGAAATATTGGAAATGATGTTTGAAATCTGGAAGAAACAAAGGATTTGGTTTGTTTCTGAACTACATTATGAAGGAAATATGTTTTACTCTTTTCAATGGACATGTTGATTTGCCCATTCTGGTACATAAAATTGTTGGGCATGCTAACTTCAAGAGAGGAGCTGTGGATGCTCCAATGGCTCCTAGATTTAATAAAAGAAAGAAGAACAGAGATGAGGTAAAGAAACCCACCGTTGCAAATCCTGTAAAGCACTATGAAAGGAAAAAGAAGAATTTTAGGAGAAAATTGCTCATAAGAGATGAAGATATTGAATCCGAAGAAGAGGTAGACAGAGAAAGGAGAGCAAAGAAGTATCATTCTAAGAAAGCTGAAGAAAAAAAAGTTGACAAGTCTACAGCTGTAGACTTGACAAATGTACAGTCTGATGAGGAAGTTCAAGCTCTTGAAATCCCTATCCAAACTGAACGACAACCAGTTGTTCCAGTTGAAAGAATTGATGGATTTGAAGAGGAGAGATAAAAGTTTGAAGAATGGAAGTGGGTGAGAGAAGAACTGGAGAAGCTGAAGATAGAAGAAAAGAATTTGTTACAGTGGGTAGTTGATTGGACAAATTGCTCACATGTCAATCAACTCCTAAGACCCAATTTTGTTGATGAGTTTCTGGCTGAGAAACTCAGGAGAAATAAGAGTAAAGTAAAAGAGATTGTAACTCAGGCTGAAAAGCAGAAAATGACAAAGTCTGTAGCTGAAGCCCTGAGAGTGGCAATGGGAACTTTGATAGATCCAGAGGCACAATTTCTTGAAGCTGATTATGAAGTAGTCAGCTCTGACAATGAAGATGAATTCCCTGAAAGTATTGGTGAAGGAAGCACCCAGGAGATTGAAGCTGTAGGTTTGGCAGCATTAGCTGAAGGAACAACTTTGTTGGAATCTGCAGGAGCAAGTGATTCAATATCAAGAAGAAGGTGAAACTTATAGATCTGAGAAAGAGAAAGAAGCTGAAAAAGATGGTTCTCCCTGTAAAGAACCAAAATACAAGCCTGATGATAATCATCATCATAATAATGGTGATAATGATGCACCAATGGGTGGTGCACAAGCTCAAGCACAAGCTACAGATGCTCAAATTCCTATGGCTGGTGAAGCTGAAGTGGCTGAACAGATGGTTGAAGAAACTGCAAAAGAAATTGATGAAGGAGAAAAGGAAGTATTTATTCGTGTTGCAAATTTGTTCAATCAACCACATCCTACAATGTTCACTCTTGATGAAATCTACCAACAAGGGACACCTCCTCTGCAGAGTTACTCAGCCCTTGAAAGAGACAATATTGAAGATTATATGGCTGACTTCTCTACTGATAAATTAGAAATTCAACTACCTCCTAGCAAGAGAAAAGACACAACTGAAGACTCTATAGCAGTATAGTTGGCACCTGAAAAGACTCATAAAGTGGGAATAGGAAAAGAGATAGCAATCAAGAAGACGAATCAGAAGAAGAGGACGGTGATTCACTTCCCAAGATGACTCCCAAGGAAGTTGTTTCAAAAATCCAAGACTTTGAACAATTGCTGAAAGGAATGGAGGCAATAATCTTGAAATAGGTGAAGCTGATTCCTGAGACTATCATTTCTGTTGGGACAATCTGAGTATTTTGATTAGATCCCAAAACCCCTGATGAATCAGCCTAAGTACAGATGTTCAGGATAAAATAATTCAGGATAGTTAGGTTAGGAATTCAGTACAGGAGGAACTCGCTGAAGACTGAAGAATATTGGAGTCGACCCAATTTACTGAAGTCTGAAGTGTAATTCATCCTGAAGGAATCAGTCAGTCTTGCTGAAGATTGCCTGATCTGAAGCTGAAGATCGAAGCCTGATGATCCATCCTTAAGTCAATCCTGAAGTACCATTGACTGATGTTTCTACTGAGTACACTAAGCATACTCAGGACAGATCTTAGTCAGTGAAGAGTAAGTGTAAGCTATCAGGCTGTGCTGAATTCACTTAAGACCTGACTTAGGCCTTGGTTCAGTTTATCTGAACCATATAAGTCCAAAGCAGAAAGGTTACACATACTGGGCTGAATAATCTATCAGGCTGTGCTGAAGACACATAAGACCTGACTCGGACAGTAGTTCAGATCACCTGAACCATGTATGTCCAAGGCAAAAAGGTTATTTATGCTATGGGACAAAAGACAAAGAGAATGTCAGTAAGACTCCAATGAAGACAAACATTCAGACTGAGTTATTAATTAGAGACTCAGAGTATTGAATGTATGAGAAGGACAAATGTCTGAAGGTCAACTAGCCGTTAGAGCGGAGAGCCAATGATCTTTCAACACGTATGTACGGAGTCTGCACAGCATTTAATGCGGCATTTAATGCGTCTCAAAAGTTGCAGGCGATGGGACAACTTGCCAGAATAAGCATGGCGGTTAGGTCAAACAATATTTCTATCCTGCAAACACCCTAAAATAGGAAAGATTTGATTAGATCTCCTCCAACGGATCTATTTTGAATCTTGCCTATAAATATGGAGAACCTTGCACCCATTCAAGATGAACGGGAAATTTCCAAGAGAAAACTCTCAAGAATCCAAGCTCTCAAAGCATACTATGAGCAACACTCTGCAATTAAATTTCCCTAGTGTTGTAGTAGGATTCACTCTATATTTGCTTAGATCGATAGCTCTAATATTTAGCATTGTTTTGTATTGCTAGAGCTATCTTAGTTGGAAACCAGAATACCAAACCACTCAAGGTGTGAGATTGGTTGGTTAGAAGGACTGGGACTTGTAAAACGCCCAGGGGTCAGTTCCTGAGAGAGGAAGTTGGCTACTCGTGTCCCTTGGCATGTAAAACCAAGCACCTATCCTCAGGGTTTTGAGGATAGCTTCCTGTTAAATCAGGCCGTGGACGTAGGAGTTGGTTATCTCCGAACCACGTTAAAAAGACCCTTATGTGCTGATTTACTGTTTTGTTCAGGATCATAACTGTCATCATAATAAACTGAACATTCTGCATTGTTTTATCCTCAGGACTGAATCAATCATCCTGAATCTGAATACAGTGCACTTAGTCCTAACCACCAGTTTACTAAGCAAGTTCAGAAAAAATGTTTTTAGAAACTAAAACGAGTAGAATCTAAGGGCTCACTTTCCGCACGTACTCTAGCTCACTGAGATAGTAGTCCAACTGACTCGCTTCCAAGCAGTCAGTAGGTTTGTTATCTCTACTGAGCTTCCGAGCACATTACTCACACTCAGCTTATCTGACTCGTTACTAAACTGTCCTTGCTGTCCCTGTGGACCTTCAGCATACTGAGTAATTCAGGAAATCCTGACTGAGAGTGTAAGAGCATTTTTCTGAATCTTTCAGAAAAATCTGACATCAGTGTATTCCCCCCCATACACTGATCTTACTCGTTTCGGGACCAACAAGTGGTATCAGAGCAGTGGTTCAAAAGACCACTAACTTTGTTTACCAACAGTTTCTGAGGAGAAACTTTTGGTGGTCTACTGAATAGATCTTGTTTCTAAAAATTGCATATCATGGCATCCGGTTCTAAACGCCTCGAGGGCAATCTTCCTGAATTCTCTATTGACAATTATGATTATTGGAAATTCAGGGTACTTGCACATCTCTACTCTATCCATGATCAGATGCATCAGTTGATTGAGCATGGTCCGATCAGGTTTATGAGGAATCTTCAGATGACCTGGCCTGTTACTGGCAATGTCCCTGTTCCAGCCACCGGAGATGAAGAAGTGGAGAGGTCCACGCTTAATACTGATCAGATTAAGCAAATCGGACTGGATAATGTTGCCAAGAACATTATTCTCCATACCGTTTCTTACGAGAATTCGGTCAGGAAAGTTCAAGGAGAACAAGAGAGATCTTGCTATTAGGAAGTTTGAAGCCTTCCGGATGCTAGAGGGAGAATCCATCGATCAGATGGAAGCTCGGTTCATTAAGATGATGAACGAGCTAGCAACCCTTGGGAAGGAGTTTCCCAAGAGGGAGGTGTCTTCTAAAATCCTGAACTGTCTCCCTGAAAGATGGGACACAGGAGTAATCCTGCTGAAAAACACTCAGGATCTTACAAACATTCCTTACTCTCACCTATTCTCAGTGTTAAAGGCTCTGGAATTCGATCTCGATAAGAGGAAGAAGAAGGGTGTTGTCAGTGAGGAAGTTAGTGAGGAGAAGACTCCTGAAAAGGAAAAGAGCGTGGCTCTTAAAGCTACTCCTGAGCCTGAGGCTGGAACTGGCACCAAGTCTCTGAAGGACATGAACAAGGATGAGCTAGCCTTGGAGTACAACCTGATGGCGCGGCGATTCGAGAAATTGAACTCTCGATTCAGAAGGTATAAGAAATTTTATACTGACAGTCATGATCGCAGGTAGTCCAGCCCCAGGAGATCGAGCCCCCGAAGAGAAGAAAGGAGGGGTTCATATTCCACGAGGGATCGCAATGAGCCTGAGCGACGAAGAGATGAGAAAAGGAGAGATGATGAGCCCAGAAGATCCAGCTCCAAAACTGAACGATCATCAGGGAGCAGGAGGGAGTCATCTGATAAAAGGTACACTGAGAAGAAGTTTGCTTCTGATGTAGATCAGTGCTACCACTGCAAAAAGATAGGACATTATCAGTATGATTGTCCGGAGCTCAGTGCTCGTGAGCGAGAGGATCGGAGAGCCAAAAGAGAGCTCAGGGCATCAGACCGGAGATCATTGCTTGCTGAGGACTCCTTAGATTCAGATGGCCCAGGATGCCGGTCCCCTGAACTCTTCTCCGATGAGGAGTATGATGACCTCTGCCTGATGGCAGATGATGAGGTATGTTCTTCTGCCTCTTCTCCTGATCACGCACCTGAGTTTAGCTCAGATTCAGCAGGAGAACTCGACCTTCAGCTCGCCCTAGGGCAATTGATGGTTGACTTCTCAAGGCTGCAGGAGACTCATACTCACACAGTGGATGTGAATGCAAAACTGAGTGGGGAGAACGATCGGTTAACTGAGTCTCTCAGAGTAAGAGATACTGAGGAAGCCTTAGATTAGTACATCTTCAGGAAGAGCTACTTCATGCTCGGAACAAGCATGATGAAGCTCCACTGGAGGTAGAAAGAATGAAGGGTGTAATCAGCTCGCTGATTGAGACTCGTGATACTGATCTGTTCCTTGCTCAGGAACAACTGGTTATTGAGTGAATTGCTCTTAGAGTAATGTTCGAAACTGAGTGGCAATCTCACCTTTGTACTGAGCAAACCGCTTGGGATCTTGAGCTGATCTCAAAAGAGAAAGCTCATGAAGAGTTGGTGCTTCAGTACACCACTGAAATTGAGGCCCTGAAAGAAACCAATGGGCATCTTGAGGTTAAGCTGAAGAAGTTATACACATTCACCCAAGTGGTTGATGAGTTAACAAGTTTCTCTCAGCTGACTGATGGTGTTAAAGCTGGGTTAGGCTATGATGCCTCAAAAGACCCAAAGGGCAAAAAGAAGAGAGGTGCTTCAGGGAGCAACTCTCAGAAGAAGTTTGTCCCTGTCCTAACTGATGACAAGAGCTTAAGTGTTGCTCGTCAGGACAAAGGCAAAGGGAAGGAGAAAATGCCTGCTGAACCTGTCAGGCAAAGGGCTGAGAAACCAAGACCTAAACCTAAGGAAAAGGTCAAGGCTTCTCATCCTGAGTCAAGGAAGACAGATCAAGGGAATTCCAAGGCTCAGCCTAGGAATCCTCAATCTGGGAAGAATTCTGCTCCTAGCACTTCTCAGGCCCAGCCTAGAAATGCTCAGAGCAGAAGGAACTCAGAACAGAGGAGGCCTCAGGGAAGGCCAAGGACTACTGAGGTCCAGATTCCTCAGACAGGGCACAGAGCCCATCAGGAACGTCCTAATCCTCAAAGGAGAAGGACAAACCAGGTGGTCTCTGAAAGGCAACGGAGACCTGATTCCGGTAACACTCAGGTCAGACCTCAAGTGCCAAGAGGTCAGGCCCGAGCTACTCCTTCTCGGGATCAAACTCAGCCCAATGCACCCAGGCCAAGGAGGAACAGGAGGCCCACCCCCAGGAATCAATATAGGGCTCCTAAAGCTCAGGCTGACACCCATACATCCTCAACTTCCCAGGCACAAAAGAAGAAGACTGTGTATGTTGATGTTTCAGGGAGACAGGTTTACACTTCTGATGCTATCAGAATTGTTAAACAAATCTGGATCCCGAAGGGTATGGCTGACTCAGTAGGACCCAATACGAGATGGGTACCTGAGGCCTGATTCTTTTCAGGTCGCTGCGGGATACAAAAAGAGAAAGGAGGATCTGATGAAGGACTGGTACTTGGACTCAGGATGTTCCAGGCACATGACTGGATTTTGTGATCTCCTTCAGGTTTATATAGCTCAGGAAGGCCCGGATGTAACCTTTGGTGATAACTTTAAGGGTTTCACCAGAGGATTCGGAACCCTTGTTATTGGCTCTGTCCGTGTACTTAATGTATCATATGTTGAGGGACTGAGACATAACTTACTCTCGGTCAGTCAGTTTTGTGACCGACGATATAGTGTAGAATTTACATCTAACATGTGTCTTGTGAAGGACAAATCTACACTACAGGTTCTGATTACAGGTATCAGGAGGGGCAATGTATATTTTACTGATTTCAAGAGCAGTCCTCCTGAAACTTGTTTGGTTGCTAAGAGCTCCTCTGAGCTCAGTTGGCTTTGGCATAAACGCCTGAGTCACTTAAACTTCAAGATTATTAACAAAATTTCTAGACTCTCACTTGTAGATGGTCTACCAAATGAAGTTTTTAGCAAAGACCACGTGTGCGGAGCATGTCAGGAAGGCAAGAAAACCAAAGCTTCATTAAAAGTGAAAGAAGTCTTCTCAACTGACAGAGTGCTTCAGCTTCTGCACATGGATCTCTTTGGTCCAATAACTCCTGTCAGCATAAATGGTAGGAAATATACCCTTGTTGTTGTTGATGATTATTCCAGGTACACATGGGTTATTTTCTTGCTGAACAAGAAGGAGACTCAGGTCAAGCTTCCAGAGTTACTCAAGCAATTGAGTACTGAACAGGGTCAGAGCATAGTCAGGATCCGATCAGATCGAGGAACTGAGTTTATAAACTCTATTATAACTGACTTTTGTACTAACCATGGTATAGCTCATAAGA
This sequence comes from Prunella vulgaris, assembly GCA_026898435.1. Classification (NCBI taxonomy): domain Eukaryota; kingdom Viridiplantae; phylum Streptophyta; class Magnoliopsida; order Lamiales; family Lamiaceae; genus Prunella; species Prunella vulgaris. The sequence goes on from JAPKLY010001703.1 coordinate 31,327, forward strand.
CTTCTGCAGCCAGGACTCCTCAGCAAAATGGGGTAGCTGAAAGAAGAAATCGGACCCTGAAGGAAGCTGCCAGGACCATGTTGGTTGAGTCAGGATTGCCCAAGAAGTACTGGGCGGAAGCAATAAACACTGCTTGCTATACTCAGAACCGATCTATGCTGTACAAACAACATGCTCAGACACCTTATGAAACTTGGAACAAGAGGAAGCCTCGCATCTCTTATTTCCATATTTTTTGGTGTAAGTGTTTCATCCTGAACAATGGAAAAGACCAGTTGAAAGCCTTTGATAGTAAATCTAATGAGGGAGTCTTCTTAGGATACTCCTCAGTCAGTAAAGCCTTCAGGGTGTATAACTGTCGGACCCTTTGTGTGGAGGAAACACCTCATGTTGTGTTTGATGAGACTGCATCAGTGCATAGGAAACAGGTTCCGAATCCTGACACTGAGGGGGTTATCAAGAGGATAACAAGACTGAGTCTGAAGAATCCTGAATTCAAGATCAAGCTTGTCAGTGCTCCCAAGGGATGGGATGATGATGATGATGATCAGGATGGACTTCAGGCCAACCCTCAGCTAGCCCCAGCCTCAGAGAATGTTGAGTCTCAGACAGGGGCACAGACTCAACCTGAGGTACGTACTGTCGGTGATGATGCTTCTGCACCTGAGACAGTTACTGAGTCCAACACTGTAGGGGGAAACAATGTCTCTGATATTAGCCAACCCTCAGGAAATGACTCAGTATCCCCTGTTCTTGCTCGTTCCTGTTCTTTGCCTATTATTGTCGAGACTAATGTTTCAGGATCAGGCGAGGGAATGTCAGCAGCTCCCAGTGCTCCTGTCAGCAGGAGGCGATGGCTAGATGATCACTCATTGGCTGATATCATTGGTGATATCAATGAGGGGGTCAGGACTAGGTTTTCCTTTGGTGAGAGCGCTATGTTTTGCTGCTTCCTGAGTGTTCAGGAACCTAAGAGCATAGAAGAAGCTCTTGCTGATCCCAACTAGATCCTAGCCATGCAGGATGAGCTCAATCAGTTTGAGCGGAATCAGGTTTGGGAGTTAGTTGAGAGACCTAGGCGTCAACATGTCATTGGCACCAAGTGGGTCTTTAAGAACAAGAGGGATGAGAAGAATGTTGTGGTCAGGAATAAGGTCAGATTGGTAGCAAAGGGTTACTCTCGGGCTGAAGGAATTGACTATGATGAGACCTTTGCTCCGGTCGCAAGGTTGGAAGCAATTAGGTTGTTTCTGGCATATGCAACATTCAAGAAATTCAAAGTGTATCAGATGGATGTAAAGAGTGCTTTTCTGAATTGTATACTAAACGAGGAGGTCTATGTGGAACAACCTCCATGTTTTGAAATTGGAAATATGGTATATCACCTGAAGAAAGCTCTTTATGGCCTGAAGCAAGCTCCGAGAGCGTGGTATGATACATTATCCCAATTCCTGATAGACCACGGGTTCGTGAAAGGAACAGTGGACAAGACCCTCTTCCGGATTTCCGGAGGGGAGGACATTCTCTTGGTCCAGATTTATGTGGATGACATAATATTTGGATCTCCTAATCTGAAGCTTTGTGAGAAATTCTCCAAGCTGATGACTGGGAAATTTGAGATGTCAATGATGGGAGAAATGAATTTCTTTCTAGGTCTCCAAGTCAGGCAAACTGACTCCGGAATCTTCATAAATCAGTCCAAGTATGCAAGGGATTTGATTCAGAAATTTGGAGTCCAGTCCAGCAAAGTCTCACGTATTCCCATGAACACAAATGAGAAGCTGGATCCTGACAAAGAAGGAGTCTCAGTAAATCAGACTGAATATAGGGCACTGATAGGATCCTTATTGTATCTGACTGCTAGTCGTCCTGACATCACTTATGCAGTTGGAGTTTGTGCAAGATATCAGTCTGATCCAAAGAAGAGTCATCTAGAGAGTGCCAAAAAGATACTGAAATACCTGAGAGGTACAGTCAATCTAGGACTTTGGTATCCCTTTGATGACAACCTAGAACTGACTGGCTATTCAGATGCAGATTATGGAGGCTGTAGACTTGATAGGAAATCAACTACAGGCACATGTCTGTTTCTAGGGAGTAAACTGATCTCTTGGTTTTCTAAAAAGCAGACCAGTGTTGCAACATCTACTACTGAGGCTGAGTATATGGTGGCAGGCAGTTGTTGTTATCAGATCCTTTGGCTGAAACAGCAACTGAGAGACTACCAAGTTGAAGCCACTGAAGTCCCAATTTATTATTACAATAATAGTGCCATTGCCATATCCCAAAACCCAGTCTTACACACATGGTGTAAGCATGTAGACATCAGGCATCACTTTATCAGAGATCATGTTGAAAAGAAGGACATCAGGATGGAGAGAGTCCCTACTGAAAAACAGAGTGCTGACATTCTGACTAAGGCTCTGCCTGAAACCAGATTTGTTGAGTTATCAGTAGAGGTAGGACTCCTTGACCCAGGCTTAGGTGATTCAGTCTGAATCTCTAATCAGAATGCACATGGTCAGGGGGAATGATCAACTATGACTTAGATTGAAGGAATCTCAGAGAGAATGTAAATGGTTGTAGGGGGAACATTCAGCTGAAAAGGATTATCAGTATAGACTGACTAAGATTCAGGACACTGAATTTAGGACTTGTCACCCTGATAGGTCACAAGTGGTATCAGTCAGAATACGAATCTGACTGACTGGTATGTTTCCTGATTTTTATCTAGTCATCTTATCTTGCGTGCACTATCCGTGATACTGTTTGTTGTATTGTCAAATCAATTTAATTTGTCAAATGATCCCAGCCATTCATTTAATATTCGGTTATTATTTAATTCAATTTATTTGAATTAAATACGGACATGCTCTAATTTGCATTTAATGCACTGTGGGCGGGAACAGTTTTCGATAAAGTTTGACCAGTTACTTTTGAAAACCGAAAAGGCTCCATGCTTTTCACTTTTTAATCTTGACCATTGAATCTCATAAGTCATTATTTTCAGAGCCATCCGATTTAAACTGAAAATTAGTATAAATAAGGGAAGTGTTCGACTTTGCATTCTTTATGCACCAAAATATTTTCCTAACATATTTTTCTCTGCAACCCAATTTTCTTCAAATCTCCAACTTATTTCCATGGCGTCTCCTTCAGTAGACTCATTCTTCGGAAACCTTTTTCACCTTAGAAATGAAATTCATTGGGAACCCTATGGAGATTTTACCTCCAACCATTCTGATTTACTTCCTGTGAAGGAACTCTTCAACAATGCAGGTCTCTTGCGCTTCATTATAGCCAGACCTCAGAGACTGCACCCCAGACTTGTTGCTGCCTTTTATCTGAAGATGGCGCAGAACAAGGACTCCCAGGAGTGGGAGACATGCATTCCTCTGACTTCCTGTGTGAAGAAGAAGGATGGTGAGGAAGAAATGACCAGGAGGTGGGTCACTATTAACCTCAGGGAGAAGATTAGGGAGGTTTTTAATCTTCCCCGCTCTGGATGAAGCCCGGTTGATTACAGGTTCGGGAATGAGAAGGATTTTCTCCAGTCCCTATGCGATAGAGATGTCGTCCTGAGGTCAGGTCTCAATAAATCAGTCCTGAGGACTGAGAACCGTCATTTCTTCGACCTGACAAGTCAGGGAGTGATGGGAATTGCCGGAGGATTGGAGCAGATCTCCAGACCGAAGCTTTATACGATGATGGCAATTTCTGACGCCTCAGTGCACAATTTTCACTGGGAGGATTACTTCCTCCAATTGCTGGTTGCTGAGACCAACAAAATCAAGTATTCGCTTGAGGGTCAGGCGACGTTCGAGGCCAAGATGCACTTTGGCACCAAGATCTCATTGATTTTGGAAACCCTGGATCTCGGGGACGTTGATCAGGCCTAGTCGCTTGAGATTCCACCGAAAATTGACCTCTTCAGGGCTTACTCGGATGATGCTGGCGCAAAAAGGAGACCTCGGACTCAGAAGAAGAAGGCTCAGGCGAGCACGACTGTGAGAGTCAATGCTCAGGCGAACAAATCTTCTGAGGCTGACATAGCAAAACCAGTGGAGGTCAAATCTAAGCCCTCTGGACCCAAGCAACAGAAGCTCAAATTTCTTTATTCAGGGTCAGCAGAGCGAGAGAAAAAGCTTGTGGAAGAGAGAGTTGCTGAAGAAGCTGTTCAGCATACAACTCCGGAAAAGGAACCGGCTCAGGCCGCTCTTGAAATTTCTCCCATCATTTCCGTTCCGGACGTTGCATCCTCTGATCCCGATCAACTGATTCTCGACATCGCCTCAACCTATCAGAGTGTTGAGAAGGATCAGGTGGAACCTGCTCAGGAAGGAGGAGTTGAGCAGGAGGCTGCTGAACCAGTTCAGGCTGAAGCCCCGTGGCCTTTCCCCGCGCCTGATGAGAACACATTGCCGGATTTTGAGATAGTGGCAAGGGGAGGGGCTGCTGAAATGGTGGAGAGGAGGTTTCCTGACCTCTCAAAAGCTCAGAAGGAGGCGGTAGTACAACTTCGCACCTATGCTATGATCAGAAATGCCACATGGCCTGAATTGTGTCAGCTTGGGGAGTTGAGAGGATGGGAGAATATGGCTGAGACTGAAGCTACCCTCTTTGATCACTTCAACGTGAATTCTTTACATCACCTGATCAAAATGGCAGACTTCATCAGAACTGTTAGACACATCTACCCCGAGCCAGAGCCTGAAAAAGTTGAGAAGGAGAAGAAGGATGAGAGGGAAGAAGTTGTGATTGCTGAAGACATTCAGCAAGGTGGCACTGAAGGAGTCAGTGCACCGGCCGATGATGCACCCCTTGGACCCGGGACTGCGGAGGCTTCAGGAGAGGGTCGAACAGGTCTTATCCGAGTAAGAGAAAACTGGATCACCCCAGCAGCTATGTTCACTGAAAATTCCTCACGAGCACTTGCTAATTGTCACAGAAGAACAACTCTCGTTGAGCGAAAGGCAAGTAGGGTTGATTCAAATTCTTAAGCTCTGAGCAAGAAAATGAAAAGGCTTGACAAAGACCTGAATGAAATGGCCACTGATATGCATGCTGCAATAGATCTTCTTGGAGAAGTCAGAACTCAACATTCAGTAGATCTCACTGCTATCTCCGAGCAAGCAAAAGGTGCCATACAAAGTTTCAATCAGATGGTCTCAGATGTGCAAATTCAGCAGGAGAATAAGCTTGCCACTTTTCTTGATCAACAATTGTCTGAAAAACTTGATCAACTGGTTGATGAAAAGTTGGCCAAACTGAAAGCTGAACTGAAAGAGGAGCTGCTGAATGAGATGTATGAACAGGAGAAGGATGCAATTGCTACTGCCCTGAACAATCGGATGATGAGCTTTGAAGGACGGCTAAAAGCTAAGCACAATTCAGCCGTCGACAAGCTAAGTGTTGGCCTGAGAGGGATGGCCAGGCAGATTGGGCAATTGCAGGGCAAGCAGACTGAGATGGACAGTCAGTTCACATTATTGGCGGAGTCAGTAGACGAAGTTGTCAAACGGATCAATGACGTTGATGCCAAAAAGGGGGAAGAAGGGAAGAAGCAAATTGCCACTACTGGTAAAGCAAAGAAGAAAATCTTCCCCCCTGAACTGATAGCGGCGGAAAGAAAGAGGACAAGGTCCGTCGCTGGCATCGAAGCTGCTGAAGGTTCAGATCCGAAGAGATTAAGGCCCTCTG
>JAPKLY010001704.1:0-37008 GCA_026898435.1 Prunella vulgaris
TTCTGTTCTGAACATTTCTAGGCTGGGCCTGAGAAGTGCTAGGAACATAATTCTTCCCATTTTGAGGATTCCTAGGCTGGGCCTTGGAGTTCCCTTGGTCTGTCTTCCTAGACTCAGGATGAGAAACTTTGACCTTTTCCTTAGGTTTTTGTCTTGGTTTCTCAGTCCTTTGCCGGACAGGTTCAGCAGTCATTTTCTCCTTCCCTTTGCCTTTATCCTGATGAGCAACACTTGAGCTCTTGTCATCAGTTAGGGCAGGGACAAACTTTTTCTGAGAGTTGCTCCCTGAAGCACCTCTCTTCTTCTTGCCCTTTGGGTCTTTTGTGGCATCATAGCCTAACCCTGCTTTAGCACCATCAGTCAGCTGAGAGAAATTTGTCAACTCATCAACCACTTGGGTAGATGTGTATAACTTCTTCAGCTTGACCTCAAGATGCCCATTGGCTTCTTTCAGGGCCTCAATTTCAGTAGTGTATTGAAGCACCAATTCTGAATGAGCTTTCTCTTTTGAGATCAGCTCAAGATCCCAAGCAGTTTGCTCAGCACAAAGGCGAGCTTGCCACTCAGTTTCGAGCATCATTCTTAGAGCAGTTCGCTCAATTATCAGTTGTTCCTGAGCAAGGAACAAATCAGTATCACGAGTCTCAATCAGCGAGCTGATGACACCCTTCAGTCTTTCTACCTTCAGTGGAGCTTCATCATGCTTGTTCTTAGCATTAAGTAGCTCCTCCTGAAGATGTACTAATCTGAGGGCTTCCTCAGAATCTCTTACTCTGAGAGACTCAGTTAACCGATCGTTCTTCTCACTCAGTTGTGCGTTCACATCCACTGTGTGAGTATGAGTCTCCTGTAGCCTTGAGAAGTCAACCATCAATTGCTCTAGGGCGAGCTGAAGGTCGAGTTCTCCTGCTGAATCTGAGCTAAACTCAGGTGCGTGATCAGGAGAAGAGGCAGAAGAACATACCTCATCATCTGCCATCAGGCAGAGGTCATCATACTCCTCATCTGAAAAGAGTTCAGGAGACCGGCGTCCAGGGCCATCTGAATCTGAGGAGTCCTCAGCAAGCAACGCTCTCCGGTCTGAAGCCCTGAGCTCTCTCTTGGCTCTCCGATCTTCTCGCTCACGAGCACTGAGCTCCGGACAATCATACTGATAATGTCCGGTCTTTTTGCAGTGATAGCACTGATCTACATCAGAAGAAAGCTTCTTGTCAGTGTACCTTTTATCAGATGATTCCCTCCTGCTCCCTGATGATCTTTCAGGTTTGGAGCTGGATCTTCTGGGCTCATCCTCTCTCCTCTTTTCATCTCTGCGTCGCTCAGGCTCATTGCGATCCCTCCTGGAATCTAAACCTCTTCTTTCTTCTCTCCGGGGGCTAGATCTCCTGGGGCTGGAGTACCTGCGATCACGGGTGTCAGTATAAAATTTCTTATACCTGCCGAAATGAGAGTTCAGTTTCTCGAATCGCCGTGCCATCAGGCTGTACTCCAAGGCTAGCTCATCTTTGTTCATGTCTTTCAGAGACATGGAGCCAGATCCAGCCTCAGGCTCAGGAGTAGCTTTAAGAGCCACGCTCTTTTCCTTTTCAGATGTCTTCTCCTCACTAACTTCCTCACTGACAACACCCATCTTTTTCCTCTTATCGAGGTCAAATTCCAGAGCCTTTAACTCTGAGAATAGGTGAGAGTGAGTAATGTTTGTAAGGTCCTGAGTGTTTTTCAACAAAATTACTCATGTGTCCCATCTTTCAGGGAGACAGTTTAGGATTTTAGAAGACACCTCCCTCTTGGGAAACTCCTTCCCAAGGGTTGCTAGCTCGTTCATCATCTTAATGAACCGAGCTTCCATCTGATCGATTGACTCTCCTTCTAGCATCTTGAAGGCCTTAAACTTCCTGATAGAAAGATCTCTCTTGTTCTCCTTGATCTTTTCTGAACCTTCACTCATCTCCCTCAGGGTATCCCAGATCTCCTTAGCTGTCCTCAGATGCATAAGCCTGACCGAGTTCTCATAAGAAACGGTGTGGAGTATAATGTTCTTGGCAACATTATCCAGTCTGATTTACTTAATCTGATCAGAATTAAGCGCGGACCTCTCCACTTCTTCATCTCCGGCGGCTGGAACAGGGACATTGCCAGCAACAGGCCATGTCGTCTGAAGATTTCTCATAAATCTGATTGGGCCATGTTCAATCACCTGAGGCATCTGATCATGGATAGAATAGAGATGTACGAGTACCCTGAATTTCCAATAGTCATAATTGTCAATAGAGAATTCAGGAAGATTGCCCTCGAGGCGTTTAGAACCGAATGCCATAATATGCAGTTTTTCAGAAACAAGCACAGTTCAGTAGACCACCAAAAGTTTCTCCTCAGAAACTGTTGGTAAACAAAGTCAGTGATCTTTTGAACCACTGCTCTGATACCACTAGTTGGTCCCGAAACGAGTTAAATCAGTGTATGGGGGGGAATACACTGATGTCAGATTTTTCTGAAAGACTCAGAAAAATGCTCTAACGCACTCAGTCAGGATTCCCTGAAGTACTCAGTACGCTGAAGGTCCACAGGGGCAGCAGGGACGGTTCAGTAACGAGTCAGATAAACTGAGTGTGAGTAAAGTGCTTGGAGGCTCAGTAGAGATAACAAACCTACTGACTGCTCGGAAGCAAGTCAGTTGGACCACTATCTCAGTGAGCCAGAGTACGTGCGGAAAGTGATCCCTTAGGTTCTACTCATTTTAGTTTCTGAAAAACATTTTCTCTGAGTTGCTTAGTAAAATGGTGGTTAAGGCTGAGTGCACAGTATTCAGATTCAGGATGATTGATTCAGTCCTGAAGTTAAAACCAATGCAGTATGTTCAGTTTAATATTATGACAGTTATGATCCTGAACAGAACAGTAAATCAGCACACAAGGGACTTTTTAACGTGGTTCAGAGATAACCAACTCCTACGTCCACGACCTGATTTAACAGGAAGCTATCCTCAAAACCCTGAGGATAGGTACTTGGGTTTTACGTGCCAAGGGACACGAGTAGCCAACTTCCTCTCTTAGGAACTGACCCCTGGGCATTTTACAAGTCCCAGTCCTTCTAACCAACCGATCTCACACCTTGAGTGGTTTGGTATTCTTGTTTCCAACTAAGATAGCTCTAGCAATACAAAACAATGCTAAATAATAGAGCTATCGATCTAAGCAAATACAGAGTGAATCCTACTACAACACTAGGGAAATTTAATTGCAGAGTGTTGTTTATGATATGCTTTGAGTTCTTGGATTCTTGAGAGTTTTCTCTTGGAAATTTCCCGTTAACCTTGAATGGGTGCAAGGTTCTCCATATTTATAGGCAAGATTCAAAATAGATCCGTTGGAGGAGATCAAATCAAATCTTTCCTATTTTAGGTAGATTGCAGGCTAGAAATACTGTTCGACCTACCCGCCATGCTTATTCTGGCAAGTTGTCACATCACCTACAACCTTTTTGAGACGCATTAAATGCCGTATTAAATGCTGCGCAGACTCCATGCATACGTGTCGAAAGATCATTGGCTCTCCGCTATAACGGCTAGTTGACCTTCAGACATTTATCCTTCCTCGTTCATTCAATGCTCTGAGTCTCTTGTTAATAACTCAGTCTGAACGTGTGTCTTAATGGAGTCTTACTGACATTCTTTTTGTCTCTTGTCCTATAGCGTAAATAACCTTTTGCTTTGGACTGACATGATTCAGGTGATCTGAACCACAGCCTGAGTCAGGTCCTATGTGCATTCAGCACAGCCTGATAGGTTATTCAGCTCAGTATGTGTTACCTTTTTGCTTCGGACTTACAGGATTCAGATGAACTGAACCAAGGCCTAAGTCAGGTCCTATGTGCATTCAGCACAGCCTAATAGGTAACACTTTACTCTTCACTGACTGAGTTCTGTCCTGAACATGCTTAGTGTATTCAGTAGAAACATCAGCCAATGGTACTTCAGAATTGACTTCAGGATGAATCAGCAGGCTTCGATCTTTAGCTTCAGAACAGACAATCTTCAGCGAGACTGACTGACTCCTTCAGAATGGTTTACGCTTCAGACTTCAGTAAATTGGGTCGACTCCAATATTCTTCAGTCTTCAGCATGGTCCTTCTGTACTGAATCTCTAACCTAACTATCCTAAACTATTTTATCCTGAACAACTATACTTAGGCAAATTCATCAGGGGTTTTGGGATCTAATCAAAATACTCAGATTGTCCCAACAATTATTACTTGCTTGCTTATATATACAATACTAATACATTTTACACTAAAATTCTATGTAATACTGTATAATTATATTGTGTAACAAAATATATAATGTTCAGATAAAAAAAAAATCTATGTGCCCTTATTCAACACAATTTTGACCTTATTATTGTTGTTTCTCTGTTTAGAGAATGTTGCAGTGTAATATTACATATAATAATATTTAGGGATGACAATGGAGCATATCATAGCGAATATCTCAATATTCAAGCGTACTCCGCGCATGTGCCCCGCTGATCCGCCCTGCTCAATGCTCCACTGTGGGGCAGCTGATTAGGGTAATAATTGCATCATATTTGGTGTATTCTAGCATGATATTGAGTGATTTGTATGAATTATTAACCTTAATATGCTATATATTGTGTTATTCACCCTTTTGTGCAAGAAAGTTGCTTTTATAGGTTAAAATGGAAAAATCGAGGAAATCAAGATGAGGAAGGCGAAATGACGTGATCCGAGCATTTAGGGAGGCTTAAATGATCAAGAGGAAGACCCTAGGAAGCTTGGACGAGCAATTGGATCGAAACAGAAAAAGTCGAAATCCGACGTCGGAGGTAGAACTGTGCTCGAGTGCTGGACAAGCCCTGATAGAGCGTAAGTGCCCTTTGATCGAGCCAAAATGATCTAACCTCGACCTAGGGGGTCACTCGATGTGAAGCTTAGGTGCGGCTCGAGCTGGCTTGCTCGAGCGCCTATGTACACTTGATTAAGCGCATGTCCGGTTTTGAGGGTAATTAAGGGCAAATTCGTCTTTCCATCCATTTAATGAGGGGCAAATGAGTCTTAACATTGGGAGCACTATAAATACCAAATGAATAAGATTTTGGAGGGACTTGAATCATTTTTCATTAGTTCTTAGATTAAAGAGAGATTAGGGAAGTTACCAAGTGGGTTACACTTTGATTCATCTTCTTATTTCGCCAATCAAAATTTACCTTATCAACCTTTCCCACCACAAAATGTTAGGATATTCTTGTTAGATGTTTTGATGATATGATAAACCAATCAGCTTGTAATAGGACCAGCTGAACCTTTTAATCAGCTGATGAGTTGTTAGGATTAGATAGGTTTTAGTAAGGGGGAATCAACCTTGCTGCCTAGAAGATCCGAAGCTTTCATAGAGAAGAAGACCAGCTAAGGCCTTGAGGACTTAGCCAATTCTAGAAGACAGAAGACTTGAGCAGCTGACACTGGAGTTTCAAGAGTGGAACATCAGAGAAGTTAGATCAGCTGATATCTGAAGATCAGCTGATGCCAGAAGATCAGCTGATGCCAGAAGATCAGCTGATATCAGAAGATCAGCTGAGCACATCGCAGACAAGACAAGGACTAAGGATCATATTCTAGACCAAGTTCAAGATACCAGCTAAGGTGCACCAAGCAGAGTTGCACATCAGCTGAGGTCCAAGTATCAGCAGACCGATACATCAGCTGAGGAGACAGATCAGCTGAAGTCTTGTGCTATGCCCAGATTCTACGGAATCGCACAAGGATTGACTTGCGACAAATGAGAAGATTCCCAGAATAGAAGGTCAATCAATCAAGGGGACAAACTTGATTGATTAAAGGTTCGCGAAGATTTCCGGGAATCAAGAAGGAGATTCAATCAATCTCAAGGATTGATTGATTCCTAATTTATGGGATTTCAGATCTCTAGTCCTTCCAACGGCTAGTTGACTTAATCATATAAATAAGAGTTCAAGTGAAGATTTCAAGTACGGAAATACACGCATTTAAGCTTGTCGAAACTCTGTCAAAATCTTCACTCGTGCTCAAAAACCTTTACTCAATATTAATCCATTGTAAGCTTTGTAGAAGCGGTTAGAAGTCGATTGCTTTTAGCATAAGACTAGTGTAAGAGAGTAGTACTCTCAAAGTGAGTAAGTGAGTGAGTGAGAAAGATAGTGGAGAGACCCACAAGTCCAGTTGGATTGTGGAGAGTGGAGTAGGACCTTTTGTTCGAACCACTATAAATTCCTGTGTCTCGTGCTCTTTTTATTCTGTTCTTTATCTGTGCACAAATCACTAACAAAGGTTTTCACAAAAACGTTTCCGCACTCAAAATACACAGCGCACAATTTTCAAAACCAGACTATCTCAAGTAGTCTGTTGTTTTTAAAACTAAGCCAATTTGGAAAAAGGTTTTAAAACCTATCAAGTCTGTTCAACCCCCCCTTCTAGACTTGACTTAGTGTTTCTTTCCTCAAAACCTGCCTTTGGGACCAACAAGTGGTATCAGAGCTGTGTGTCCAAAAGACCACAGCCTGAGAAAGCTTTTGGTGGTCACCTGGACAGATTCCTTAGTGTTTTTCAAAGATGAAGGATCCGGGAAGCTTTACTATTTCTTGCGATATGGGGAATGGAGTTGCTAGGAACGCCCTTTGTGATCTTGGGGCTAGTATAAACTTGATTCCATTGTCTATTTTCAAAAGCTTGAACCATGGAAACATGAAGGGAACATCTACGACATTGCAATTGGCGGATGGCTCTACGACCATTCCCAATGGTTTTGTAGAGGATGTTCTTGTGACAGTTGAAAGATTCATATTTCCGGCGGACTTCTATGTGCTAGACATGGATGAGGATACAGATGTCCCACTCATATTGGGAAGACCTTTCATATCAACCTTCAAGGGCGGTCATTGATGTTAATAAAGGGAAGCTAACCTTGAAGTTCAATGATGAGGAACTCCACTTCTCTATCCCAGAGTCTATGAAGCATCCTATGGAAAATGCTTCTTGTCATTCCATTGATGTAGTCGAGCATTGTATTCAAGAGGCTTTCGAAAACTCTAAAACTTCCTTCTTTTCTAGTAGCTATGAGATTCCTAATTATAATGAATTGCATGATGTTGATTATCTTGTTGATGATGTTGATTGTAGTGATGGAGAGATCCTAATGGAAATCAAAGAAGAGGAAAGCTCGTCTAAGCAAGAGGAGATGGAAAGAAAGAACAAGAAGGAAGACACAAAGAGTGCTTTGAAGCCTCTACCCGACCACCTCAAATACGCCTTCCTTGAGGAAAATGAGGGATGTCTAGTAATAGTGTTTTCCTCTCTTAATGATGATGAACTTGCTAAGTTGCTAGTAGTACTTAAAAGGCATAAGTCGGCCTTAGGTTGGATCATAGATGATTTGAAAGGTGTTAACCCCTCTCTTTGTATGCATTGGATAAGATTAGAAGAGAATTGTAAACTACTAGTTCAACCTCAAAGATGAGTTAATCCTATTATTCAAGAGGTAATAAAGAAAGAAGTGCTTAAGTTGTTAGGGGCAAATATGGTATTTCCTATTGGTGATAGCCCTTGGGTGTCCCCTTTGCATGTTATGTCGAAAAAGGGTGGAATGACCATAATCGAAACGGATAACAATGAAGTAATTGCCACTAGAGTTACCACGGGATGGCGTGTATGTGTAGACTATAGGGAACTTAACAAAGCTACTTGCAAAGATCATTTTCCTTTACCATTTATGGATCAAATGCTTGATTGTCTTTGTGGTTATAGCTTCTATTATTTTCTTGATGGTTACTCCGGCTACAATCAAATTATGGTTGCACCGGAGGACCAAGAGAAGACAACATTCACATGTGCATATGAAATGTTTGCTTGGAGACGCATGCCCTTTGGGCTATGCAATGCTCCGACAACGTTTCAACGTTGTATGATGTCCATCTTTCATGGGTTGATTGAGCATATTATGGAGGTATTCATGGATGATTTTTTTCGTTTTTGGTGACTCATATGATTCTTGTTTGATTAACCTTAAAAGAGTGTCGATTAGGTGTGAAGAAGCTAACTTGGTTTTAAATTGGGAGAAATGTCATTTTATGGTGAAGGAAGGTATAGTCTTGGGGCACCATATCTCTTCTAAAGACTTACAAGTGGATTGAGCTAAGGTGGTTGCAATTGAAAAGTTGCCTCCACCCATCAATGAAAAGGGAGTAAGATCGTTTTTAGGGCATGCTAGTTTTTATAGGAGATTTATCAAAGATTTCTCTAAGCTTTCAAAGCCATTATCTCGTTTACTTGAAAAAAATGTTCCTTTCATATTTGATGATTTTTGCTTGACATCTCTTAGGTTGCTAAAGGAAGCCTTGGTGAGTGCACTCATTCTTGTCACACCAAATTGGGAAGAGCCTTTTATGCTCATGTGCGATGCTAGTGACTATGCAATGGAGGTCATGCTAGGCCAACTTAGAGATAAGAGGTTCCATGCCATCTATTATGCTTCCAAGATATTCTCCTCAACCTAAATGAACTACACAACTACCGAGAGAGAGCTTCTAGCGGTTGTATATGCGGTGGAGAAGTTTCATCCCTATCTTGTGGGGATGAAAACCGTGGTTTATACGAACCATTTGACCATCAAGTTTCTTATGACCAAGAAAGACTCCAAGCCTAGGTTGATAAGATGGGTATTGCTCTTACAAGAGTTCGATCTTGAGATCTGAGATAAATAAAGGGAGTGAGAATGTCATAGCCGACCATTTCTCAAGGCCTGTAAGAGGTGATGATGCAATGGAGGAGAAAGAAGAGATTCTTGAATGCTTTCTGGATGAGAAACTCTTTCGATTGGAGGATACTCATATTTGGAAGGTGGGAGATGAAGGTCCATGGTATACGGATTTTGACAACTTCTTGGCAAGTGGAGCCATTCCTTATAGCATGAACTCTAACGCAAGGAAGAGATTCTACAAGGAGGTACGTAGGTATATTTAAGATGATCCTTATCTTTACCATAGAGGAGTGAATTCTTTGATTAGGAGATGTGCCCCTAATGATAAAATTGAAAGTGTGATCAACCATTGTCACTCACTACCTTGTGGAGGACACTTCGGTGCCACCAATACGGCCGCAAAAGTACTTCAATCGGGCTTCTATTCGCCCTCGATATTTAAGGATTGTCATATTTTTGTAGCTAGGTGTGATCGTTGTCAAAGGGTGGGTGGATTTTAAAAAAGGGATGAAATGCCCTTGAATGTGTTTCAAGAAGTTGAAGTGTTTGATGTTTGAGGCATTGACTTTATGGGACCATTTCCACTATCCCATGGTTTTGTCTACATACTTTTGGGGGTAGACTATGTTTTTAAGTGGGTGGAAGCAATCCCTACCAATGTGAATGATTCTAGGGTAGTCATGGAGTTCTTGAGGAAGAACATGTTTGCTAGATTTGGTGTGCCTCGTTCCTTGATTAGTTCTTGAGATAAATACACTCGACCTGAAGCTGATCCCTGAAGAGCCTGAAGCCTGTCCTGAAGCCCATCAAAGATGATCCTAAAGAATCCCACAGATATTGTTCCTACTAAGTACCCTAAGCATACTCAGGACAAGACTTACTCAGTGAAGGAGGAAGTAGCCTGAGTAGTCAGACTGAGTGTTCGTCTACTGACACTCATATAGACCTGATGAAAAGCCTACTGAAGCAATGGGAATTGACATTTATGTAAACACCTGAGGACAAAAGGAATGTCAGCAGCTCCGGATAAGACAAACATTTGACATGAGTATAGTGAAAGACACTTAGAGTTTTAAATGTGCGAGGAAGCATGAAGTCACATCAAGAACTAGCCGTTTTAACGGAGAGCCAATCAGATGTCGACAACGCATGTACGGAGTCTGTGCTGCATTTATTATTCCTCAGAACTGCATGTGGCGACCACAGAGCTTCCCTTTTAAGCATTGGGAAATGTCAATCAAGTACAAGCTGGCCTGCATCTACCTAAAATAGGAAGATTCGAAAGGATCTCCTCCAACTGATCTATTTTGAATCTCCCTATAAATACAGAAGACCTTGCAGCCATTAAAGGTTACGGGAAATTTCCAAGCGATTGAAATCTCCAGATTCAAAGTGCTCAAAGCATACTTCAAACAACACTCTACAATTTAAATTTCCCTAGTGTTGTAGTAGGAATCATATCTGTATTTTGCTTAGAGTGATAATCCTTATCCTTAGCTTTGTTTTGTTAGCAAGGATTATCACACCCTTAGTTGGAACCCAAAAAGCCAAACCCCTCAATTGTGAGAAGGTTGGTGGGAAGGACTGAGACTTGTAAAACGCCCAGGGGTCGAGTTCCTTAGAGAGGAAAGAGGTTATCCGTGCACCTGGGCACATTAAAAACAAGTACCAATCCTCAGTGGAGAGGATTGCTTCCTGTTAAATCAGGTCGTAGATGTAGGAGTTGGTTATCTCTGAACCACGTTAAACCCCCCTGTGTGCTAATTTACTTTATCGTTCAGGATCATAACTGTCATCTTTATAAACTGAACATTCAACATCATTTTACAAAGTCATGAGGAATCAATTCTCCTGAGCATTAACTTGTGCACCAGCCTTAACAACTATTTCTAAGCAAAACGGAAACCCAGTTTTCAGGACATAAAACGAGTATAAACTTAAGGGCTCACTTCCGCTCGTAACTCTAGCTTACTGAGATAGCTATCCAACTGACTAGTTGCTTAAGCGGTCAATAGGTGGGTTATCTTTAATGAACTTCCGAGAGCACATTACTCAGAACTCAGCCTATCTGTCTCCAGACTTATCAGTCCCTACTGTCCCTGAGACCATTAGATCAGTAAGAACCATTAGGACCTTCCTGAATGGGTTTTGTAAGAGTATTTTCCAAAAGTTTGGAAAATCTAACATTAGTGTATTCCCCCATACACTGATTATTCTCGTTTCGGGACCAACACTTTCTCTTTGGACTTTTGAGAGTCCTCTATCCCTTCCAGGGCAGTGTTAGCCAAAATAAGGATAGGAGATTACATACCTTCCTCATGATCAAAGGACCCTATCAGCTGAGGATGGAGTGGTTGAGTTTTCAGTGTGTTCTGAGCTGCTGCTGCTCATGGCTTTGCTCTCCACTATAGCCTGTTTAACCAGTTTCCTCCTTTTCTTCTCCATTTCTTGTTCCTTGTGACACTTCATTTTTCTCACTGGGTTTCAATGCTATTTTCTTCAGTTCCACAGGGGGGCTATCATCAGAGGACTCCATTGAGTCAATAGTAGGCTTACTCCTTGTATCTTCCTTCCCCCCTTGAATGTGCAGAGACATCAACCTTCATCTTTTCCAAAAATCTTCTCTGAGTTGAACAAGATATTGGACTTGTTCTAGGGTCTTGAATCAGGGAATGGGTATCTCAAATTCAACTTCTCCAAAATTAAACACACCTTGGTAGCATAACACAGCTTATGCTCAATAATAAGCATCCCTTTCACATCCTTCATTTTATTTCATTCATCTATGCGATTAGAGATGAAGAAGGAGTGCCAGTTGAACCTTGTTCTCCCACTGGTGTGTACAATGGCAACCATTAGCCTTAGCTTCACCTTACTGACCTGTTCTATGCTTCCCTGGTTTGTAAGGAGGCATTTCCCAACAATCTCCACCAAAATTTCGAACTCAGGTTTGAGCAACTTTTTGTTAAGATTTGGAACATAGGTCTCATTTTTCTTAGTAATGGCTAAAAGAAACTTCTCTTCTTCTCCAGCCATGAAGGTTTCAGGGTTCAAACCCTCATTTGGCAGCCATAAGAAGTCATTGAGATCTTCCTGTTTAAGTACAAACTTGTGTTTGTGTTGCACTGGTCCAGTACCAATATTTCTCTTCTTATTCTTTCTAGTTTCCCTTTTCTCCATCATCACAACAGACCTGATTGAGGTTTTACTTTTCTCCATCTCCACAAAGAACTCAAGAACATGCTTGTCATAACATTTTTCTGGGCCATTTGACAAGAACTTCTTTAGCCCAGCATCCTCAACATATTCTAGGGCTTTTCTTATGTGGTAAAGGTTAGGGTCAGAAAGGACTTTGGGCTGATTGAAACACACAATGGGTTCATACCATAAATTGTTACTCTTGGAGAGTTCTTTGAAGTCAATAAAAATTTCTTGGGCCATTGTGAGTCTATGAGTAAGGGTAGTATAAGGCTGAGGAGGTTAAGGTTGATGAAATAGTAAGCGTTCGTAGGGTAACTTGTGAGTAATTATATATTGGCAATCAAGGGTGGAGATTAATTTGAAGATAAATTAATCTATGGTTGAGAAGAAAGTAATAATTAGGAAGATAAATTGATTTGTCTTCCCAATTTATTTTGTAAGGATTACCAAAAGTGGCAAGTTGGATGAACAGAGATTAAGGGTCAAGATTTAAAGAAATGGCGGTTAAAATCTTATCTTTTCACGAGAATACTTTTCAATTCATCCCCCAAGAAATTATTGTGCACTTACTATCGCATTTAATGCGGTTCAAACATTTTTTCCAATAAAGTAACTGTCAGTCAGGTGAGGTGGAGCGGTTGACAGGCTAGTTGACTTTATCAGAGGAGTTTAGTGTCAGTGGACCCAGTTCCTTATCAGTAGGGTTGAGTCATCAGTGGACCTATCTATTCTTCAGGGGAGTTAGATCTGTCAGTGGACTTAAACAATCTTGTTGGTTGGTTTCCCATTGAGTGATGTCGTATGTTGTGACCTGACATTCCTCCTTACTGAAGTTGCCTGATCTTTTGAAATAACCTGAATGACTTAATTCCCTGCTTCAGGGTCTACTAATCCCAATTCCATAGACAACTCATGAAACCTTCCTTCTGCCAGAGGTTTTGTGAGTATATCTGCTCTTTATTTGTCAGTGTGGATTTTCACAAGACAAACATCCTTCTTCTCCACATGGTCTCTTATGAAATGATGTCTGATATTAACATGTTTGCATCTTGTGTGAAGTACAGGGTTCTGTGATATTGCAATTGCACTGTTGTTATCACAGAATATTGGTACTTCATTTGCTTGAACTTTGTAGTCCTTTAGCTGCTGCCTTATCCATAATATCTGAGCACAGTAGCTTCCAGCTGTCATGTATTCAGCCTCAGTGGTGCTGGTTGCAACTGAGCTTTGCTTCTTTGAGTTTCCAAGAAATTGACAGGTGCCTATGGTTGATTTCCTGTCAATTTTGCATCCTCCATAGTCAGCATCTGAGTAGCCTGTCAATTCAAAGTTATCATCAGAAGGGTACTAAAGTCCATATTTAGAGTGCCTTTCAAGTATCTGAGGATCTTCTTGGTGGCTTCCAAGTGGCTCTTCTTAGGATTGGCCTGATATCTGGCACAGATCCCTACTGCATATGTGATGTCTGGTCTGCTTGTAGTAAGATAGAGCAGAGAGCCAATGATTCCTCTGTAGGTAGTCTGATCAACTGCTTCACCATCTTCATCAAGATCAAGCTTGGTGCTGGTGTTCATAGGTACCTTGACCACCCTACTTGAACTGCAACCAAACTTTTGAATGAGCTCCCTTGTATATTTGGCTTGATTGATGAAGATTCCTTCAGTGGACTATTTCACTTGCAGTCATAGGAAGAAATTCATTTCTCCCATCATGGACATCTCAAATTTGCCCTTTATGAGTTGTGAGAATCTTGTGCATAAATCCTCATTTTGAGATCCAAAAATGATATCATCTACATATATTTGAACAAGTAGAATATCATCTCCATGAGATATTCTAAAAAGTGTTATGTCTACACTTCCTTTGGTGAATCCATGGTCCAAAAGGAATTGTGACAGAGTGTTATACCAAGCTCTTGGGGCTTGCTTTAGGCCATACAAGGCCTTCCTAAGCTTGTATACTTTGTTTTCTTCTTCAAACCCAAGGGCTGCTCCACATAGACTTCTTCATTCAGTACACCATTGAGGAATGCACTCTTAACATCCATTTGATAGAATTTGAATCTTTTGTTGGTTGCATAGGCAAGGAATAGCCTGATAGCTTCCAATCTTACCACTGGAGCAAATGTTTCATCATAATCAAAGCCATTAACTTATGAGTACCCCTTGGCCACTAGCCTGGCCTTGTTTCTGACTATGACATCATTCTCATCCTTCTTGTTTTGAATACCCACTTGGTTCTAATGATGTTTGCATGATTGGGCCTCTTGACTAGCTCCTACCATTGATTTCTGGTGAATTAATTTAACTCTTCTTCCATAGCTATGATCCAGTTTGGATCCTTTAATGCTTCTTCGATTGTTTTGGTTTCCTGTGCTGATATAGAACAACAAAAGAGCACTTTCATCATGAAAACTTCTTGTTTTGACTCCTAGATTAGGATCTCCTAGAATTTGGCTGACAGGGTGGTCTGTCAACTAAGTTCTCTTGGTTTGTCCTCTCTCAGGGGGGTTGATCTTTGGGATTACACCCTCTCCTGAGATTAAGTCACTAGATGGAAGTAGATTAATAAGATCAGGAGATAGCACAGAGGGTAGGAGGCCTGAGTCATCATTCATGGTAGTTTCAAAGTTGTCAGCATAGTCAAGTCTAGCTTCCCCCTGAATGTTAGACTCAGTTTCTGTCGTAGTTTAGTCAGCTTCTTCATTGACAGGTGTTACCTGAGGAGCTGTGATGGTGTCATTCAGCTCATTATTTTCATTGTCTTCCTTAGGTTGGTTGATTTGTAGGGAGCTATCTCCTGGTTTCCTTGTATCTAGACTGTCCCATGTTGGTAGGTAGGCATCCACATATTTCATAGGGACTTGTCTAGACTCAGACTAGTCATTTTCTTAGTGATGTCCTTAGTGGCCTGTCATTTTCTATACTCAAATGTAGATTCATCAAATACAACATGGGGTGTTCTTCCACAACAAGTGTCCTGAGATTATATACCCTGAATGCTCTACTGATTTGGAAATATCCAAGAAATATTCCTTCATCAACCTTGCTATCAAAGGTTTTTAATTGACTCTTACCATTGTTGTGAATGAAACACTTACATCCAAATACATGAAAATAGGATACCTGAAGTTTTCTACCATTCCAGAGCTTATAAGGTGTTTTGCCATGAGATTTGGTGAGCATTGACCTGTTCCGAGTGTAACAAGTTGTGTGAATGGCCTCTGCCCAGAACCTTTTAGGAATTTGAGCATCAACAAGCATGGTTCTGACAGCCTTTTTAAGTGTCATATTCCTTCTTTCTGCCACTCCATTTTGTTGAGGAGTTCTTGCAGCTGAGGTCTCATGGGATATACTTGACTCATTGTAAAAGTTAGTTATAATAGAATTGATAAACTCAGTACCTTTGTCAAACCTTATCTTTACAATAGACAGGTCCTTTTCATTTGACAGCTTCCTTAAGAGTTCAGGTAGCCTGAGTTGAGTTTCTTTCTTGCTAGACATGAAGATCACCCAAGTATATCTGGAAAAGTAATCAACAACCACCAGAGTGTATTTTCTTCTATTTATACTTGCAGGTGTGACAGGTCCAAATAGATCCATGTGAAGTAGTTGTAGGATCCTATCAGTAGATGAGGTCTGTTTTTCTTTGAATGAGGATCTGATCTGCTTCCCTTCTTGGAAAGCTTTACAAATATGATCCTTGTTGAATAGCTCATTAGGTATCCCATCCACCAAACCAAGCCTTGCAATTTTGTTTAAAGTTTTGAAATTTAGGTGGTAGAGTCTCATGTGCCATAGCCAATTCAGGTCATTGGAGCTCTTGGCAATTAGACAGGTCTCTAAGGGACATGATCTCTAATCTGCAAGATAAACATTACCTTTCCTTGACCCAGTTAGTAGTACTTGTGAGTTTGATGCATTTCTTACACAACACAGGTTACTAGAGAACTTAACATTGAATCCTTTATCATATAATTGACTGATAGATAACATGTTATGTTTCAGTCCAGTGACATATGATACATTTGATACCTTGACTGATCCAATTAACAGGGTACCATAACCTTTAGTATTTCCTTTGGAATTGTCACCAAAAATGATTTGTGGTCCTTTCTTCTCAGTGTAGTTTGTTAGAAGACTTGGGTTGCCGGTCAAATGTCTTAAGCAACCACTATCCAAGTACCAGACTCCTTGAGAATCCATTGTATCCGGCAGAAAAATTAAGCCTTAGGTGCCAACTTTGTGTTGGGTCCTATTTGGTTAGTTGTACCTTTTAGGATCCAAATCTGCTTAACAGTCCTAATTACTTTGGACTAGCTGATTCTTCTCCCATAAACATCTACATAGACATTAAACTCCCTGGGTCCCCTTGGAGTGGACTGTCTATAAGTGTTGGTCCTCTATGGAACAGGTGTCCTGAAATTCCTCCTGTTCCTTGAAGACCTTGGTGCAGCTGGTCTAAAGTGTTGTTGATAAGGGAAGGTGTGACTCCTCTCATAGGGCACATATGAGGATGGTCCCCTGTATTGAACTCTCCTGTCATGTCTCCTGACAGTTGGTTCAGACCAGCTTACTCTCTGCTGAGATTGTCTCCTTGGAGATGATCTTGGCTGAGAGTAATTATACTGAAAGTTGTTCCTCGTATTCCTTTGAGACATATTTCTCCTTTGGGAATAGGATTTATTGGTGTGAGGATTAGGAGGTGAGTAAGTTGTTCTAGCCTTTTCCACGGGCCTACTTGGCATTACTACCTCCATCTGGGTTTCAGCAGACCTTTTTACCCTTATCTTGTGTCTTTCTGGGATTCTCAGTAGACCTAAGAAACACTCTCTCTCCACTGCTAGTAGATACAGTATTCAGAAAACCTTCTGAAAAGGTTGATGGGAGGGATCCTATCCCATGTCTATTGTCAGTGTTATTTTGCAGGCTCAGAATTTCCTCTATTGCAAGAGGGGGTTTATTCAGGGCCTCAATCTTTCTTAATAGACCCTCTTCAGATTCCTTCAGTATATTTACATTACTGATGAGAGTTTTGATTTGAATTACCACCTTATTGTTCTCAGAAGCTAGTTTTAGCTAGTCATCAGTAAGTCCCCTTATCAGATCATCCTTTCCACTGAGCTGACTTTTGAGTGTTTCCACTTCATTTGTCAGGGCAATGGTATGGGAGGCTGAAGCTAGGTCTGCTTCATTTCCAAATTCAACTAGTCTCGAGTTCTTAGAAGTTAGGTTCTTGTTTTCTTCCTCAAGAGTGAGGTATGCCTCTTGCAGCTTGGAGAAATCAATCATCAATTGTACTAGAGAGAACTGAAGGTTGAGGTCCTCTGCTGACTCTGAGCTGGGCTCAGGTGAGTGTTCTACTAATTGATAGGAGTTAGATTGTACCTCAGGTTCTTCTGTGGCCATGAGGTACAGATCATCATCACTACTGTCTAAGAATATCTCATTAGATGAGCTTGTAGCTTGTTCATCTTCACCTACCATTGCTCTTCTTTCTAGTCTTATGTCTCTCCTTTCTTTCCTTGGCACTCAGTTGAGGGCAGTCATATTGGAAGTGCCCTGTCTTTTTGCACTGGTAAAATTTCTTGGAGTCATCATCTCCTTCATTGTCCTCCTTATCTTTTCTTCTGGAGGATGGTTTTGAGGATGATTCTTCTTCCTTCTGATAGTATCTCTTGTATTTCCCAAATCTGGAATCCAGTTTTTTAAACCTCCTGGCCAAGAGGTTCATTTCTTCCTTTAACTCAACCTTACTTTGAGACTTGCATGGCTTGCTTGCTTTCTTGACTTTGGATGGTTCAGCATCAGAACTGTTTGCCTTGAATGCCACTCCTTTCTCAGATGAGGAAGGCTCTTCTGTGGCTCTTTTCCTATTAAGGTCAAACTCATAGGCCTTCAATTATGAAAACACCTGCTGCATAGACATGTTAGATAGGTCCTTGGTGTTTTACATCATGACAGAGTAGACATCCCATCGGGGGGGTAAGTCCCCTGAGTAATTTGAGAGCAACTTCTCTCTTGGTATACACTTTTCCAAGGGAGTTGATCTCATTCATGATGTCAGTGAACCTGCCACCCAATTGATCAATAGTTTCATTTTATTTCATTGAGAATTGTCCATATTTTTGAATAGCCACTGATAATTTATTTTCTTTAATCTTATCAGTGCCTTCACACATGAGAGCCAAAGTATCCCATATCTCTTTTGCAGTAGTACAATGGACAACTTTTCCCATGGCAGAGTCAGGTATGGTTGTGTATAGTATGTTCATCACAATGAAATTGAGGTTATGCCTCTTTCTTTCATCAACAGTGAAGTCATCTTCATCTTTAGGCCACTCATCTCTAGGATCAGCTATAGTTGAAGTTGAGTTCCTAGGATTTGTAGTCATAAAGACAAATGGACCTCTTTCTTTCATCAACAGTGAAGTCATCTTCATCTTTAGGCCACTCATATCTAGGATCAGCTATAGTTGAAGTTGAGTTCCTAGGATTTGTAGTCATAAAGACAAATGGACCTCTGGTAATTACTCTAAGCATTTCATCTTGAACACAGGCTAGGTAAGCCCTCATTCTGATTTTCCAGAAATCATATCCTTCCACAGAAAACTGGAGTAATTTGTGGTGAGACATATGGTTGAGTGGGTTGGTTCCCATATTAGTGTCTGAGCTTCCCACAACATTTGTTGTTGTTGCTCCTGTGGGTGCATTCCCTGTGTTGATAGATCTTTCTACATGAGTAGACATCTTGACAGGGTGGTTAAATAGATCATTTCAAATGACCACTTAAAATAACAAAGCAGGGGTTCTAGTTGGTCCCAGATAGGCAATAACAGGTGTATGGGGGGTGAATACACTTGTGTGTACAAATTTTAGGATAAAACCAATTTACACAGTGTACTTAAAAAGCACAGGGGACTAGATTATAACAACAGTGGACTTGAAGGTCCCCTGACAAGTGATCTATGATTTTAAAAGCAACAAGTTAAGTTGGCAATGGATTAAAATTATCACCCTTGACAAATAGCACAACTCACACAAAAAGTAAAGCAGTAAGGACACAGAGGATTTATAGTGGTTCGGAGTTAAACTCTCCTACATCCATTTTCCCTGATTTAACATGAGAATTCCTTAACTTAGAAATTCCTTGATTTAGAGTGTCAAGGTGCACTGATCAAGAGCAAGCTTTTGTCTTGATCTCTAGGATTTTCCCTGAGTCCTAATCCTCTCAAGATTTCAGACTGAGAACAACTCAGCTTACTTTCTTCCTACTCTCTGCCTTAGACCTTTACAGTTTGAAGGCTTTGAGTGTTCTAACTAGTGTTGAGATAACCCTTTTACAATGGAGATTGATATCTAGGTTTGAGCTATCTCAGTAGGCTTCTAAGATATTACTGTGTAAGCCTAATACAATGTTGAGCTCTAAAAGTGCAAGCACTTGGGAAACAAGTGTATTTTCGAGTGCTTTGTGAATGATCTTGGAGAGCTTGAATTCAGATATGTTAGTTTCCTTCCCGTGCTGATCTTCTTCTTCAACTTATGCATTTATAGACATAGTTTGAAAGCTATCCGTTGGAGAAAAAGATTTCAAACTATGCTATTTTGATAGTCCATCGTTCTTAAAAAAAATCTTCTTCAGATTTTAGGTAGTCAATTCTAAGCATTAAATGCTGAAAGCTCATTAAATGTCTGCTTAGAATTAATGCAACTGCCTTCGAAGAATGTGTCATCCTAGGTTGTTGGTTACTTCTGAACATGGTACCGATAGGACAGTCTGAATGTGTCAGGTCCGTACACAGGTGGCAACTTCTTATTGGTCTTCTATTGAATGTTCCTCAAACTAGTCAAACAGCTATAATAAAGTCCACTGTCACTTTCATCAGGTGACTTAGAACATTTCTTTCGTTGCATTTCACACTTCATTTAAGTGTTGCAATAACCTTCATTATTGTAGTGGACGCATTTATAAGTCAGGCTGCTTGCACTCAGGAGAGTTCCTTAGGTTACTTTGGACTTAGTCTTCTGAGGTGTTTTTCTCCAGAGGTGGGTGTATTTATCATTTCTTCATCAGGCTAGTTGAGCAATACAAGCGAGTTCTGTCTTCAGGTAGCCTGTCTTTGATTTACACTAGCTTGTCTTCTAGCCTGATATTATAACTTAGCCTCCTAACAATTAGGCTTATCTTCTAAATTTTTACAACTCCTTTTACATTAGTTTTAAGGGATTTTGGGATTACATCAAAACATTTACTCAGTTCATTTCCTAACACATCAAGACATAATTCACAAAGGTCAAACATTAACAATTAATTTAAAATTTAATAAATATCTCCAAACTCTTAAATCTTCTATATTAGATCATTTCTTTGACAATGATAAAATATCTTCTTTCATTTTAGTATCAACATTATCATAATCTGAAACATGTAAAAGTATAAATTAGTAATTATTTTAATAAAAATAAATTATCTATGAAATAAAAATATTACTAACAACGAGTTCAATGTTAACTTTTGGTCGTAAGTTTTAATTAAGGTAAAAATTAGTAATAGTTTAAGTTAATAATTAATAATTTAATAAGTTTGTTCCCTTTTTCGTTTGTTGGATAAGAATTTACTAAGTAGATTACCTTTTTCAATTTAATATAAATTATACAATTAGGTAAATAATTAATAAATAAAAATTAAAAAAATTAAGCGGGCTAGCCCGTTTAACCCACGGGCTAAATGGTCCGGGGAAAAAAAAACCCGATTTTAAACGGTCTGCTATATGCTCGGACCTAACCCAGTAATTTTCAGGGCTAAACGGGCTAGCCCGCCGCCCTTTTAACATCTCTAGACGTGTGAGATACCAATAAAAAAAACATTAAGGTGGTGATTGGTAGGCAATATTAGGAGTTATAAATTTTGTAAGTAAAATCAATATAATGTTATTTGGTAGGATGTAATAGAAAGTTACATAAAATTAGTCCTAAAAAATAATCTCATTTGGTAGGGCATAATATAGAGATAGAAAAAATAATTTCATTTGGTAGAGTGTAATATGTAGATATATAAGAACAAAAGTTACTATTCAAGTCATACAAAAATTATAAGGTGGAAATGGTGATATAATTTATTACATTGTGAACAGTGAAAATGGTGTAATATGACCTCTTCTTTTACAGGGTCGGCCATATAAAAAATGGGTCAGCATAAAATTTATAATCCCTACCAAACAAGATAAATCAATATAAAAATTCATATTATATCGATAATATACCCTACCAAACACCACCTAACCGTAAAATAGAGAAAAGAAGAGCCGACTATGCAAGTGAAGAGAAGAGCGGAACTGAGTATATGTAAGTGAAGAGAGGAGAGGAGAGGAGTTTATATCATGTATATAAGGCAATATATGTATAATTGACACCAAATAATGATAATGGAGCCAAATTAGGCAGTCAAACTTGACATACCCACGTGAAAAATAAATTGATTTGGTCTACTCAGGCACGCCGCACAAGAAGGTATCCAATGCTAATACTGGATACCGATCTTCTGCTGCGCAATAAAATTAGCAATTGGTGATGGGAAATAAAACGCTGACGTGTGGATAATTATTTCTCTTTTTTAACTCATTATCACGATAAATAAAAAATTTATGACTTGATCAAAACCTGAAAAATAAAAAAAATATATTAATAATACGCCAGCGTTTTACTAGGATATCATTTGCTAGTTTTATTGTCCAGCAGATAATCCATCCCTAACTAGTTTAGTACACCCCACACTCTCTTCCCTATTTTGATAATTGTTCTGAAATATTCCCATATAAATAAATTTGCCAAATCTTCAACCATAATTAATTAATCCAATCCAATCTTGTAGCGGGAAGAAAGCCTTCAAATTTTCTGCTTCCCGCCAAATGGCAAGCCTGCCTGGCCAAATAAAGCATTAATTAGAATTTATAACATAAAAATCGAAAATCCATAGTCTAATAAACCTCCCAAATATCAGCTGCATCAAAAACCCGCTATGGCAGAGCAACAACAAGAAGAAGAAGAGAACACGACGGCCATGGACGAGCTACACAAGCTCGAGATCCCCACTCGCCGAGTGAAGAACATAATGAAACTCGACAAGGACATTAACAAGGTCAACTCCGAAGCCCTATTTCTTGTCGCTTCCTCCACCGAGCTTTTCCTCCAATTCCTCGCTGAGAAATCGGCGTCTGTCGCTATCGAGAAGAAGAAAAGAACTGTAAGGATCGAACATATACGAGTCGCGGCCAAACGACACCGTCCGACGGCTGATTTTCTGCTCGATTCTCTCCCGATGCCTCCTCAGTCTTCCGAACAAAATCCTCCGAAAAAGGCAACTAAATCTCGCCCACATAAGAAGCGTGTTCCTTTCGCCACTCGCTCAATTGACGCTTTCTTTCAGAAGTTCAGTTAGGTTTTTGTTGATGCTTTTGGTTTTTTGATTGTGAAGGATGTAAAATCGTTGAAGAAATGATTTCTGGTGGTCGACGTATCTATAATACGCTCTTCAGTCTTTACCAATCCTTATAATTTTAATCTGAAATGCTTTATTTATGTCTCGTTATTAGCATCCACTGTTCGTTGACACTGAATTATTATGTTGTGGTCTTTCAATTCTGAAAATAAAAAACTAGAAATGCTCTTTTATTCATTTGCATTAATTATGAAAGGGGGGAAACTGATGATACAATTCTAATTAATTATTCACTGAACTCAAATATCCTAAGGTGAGAAGGGGCCAGAAAATGATGAGACAACTGAAATTGCGTCTTCTCTAATTTGATGAGGGAATCCTTTTTGATTGTATGCCCTTTGCCCCTGTGTTTTCTTTCTCCCCCTTGTGAAAGATAACTCTTGAGATGGTGAATTGATGCTGTTTGGTCCCAGAGAAAGTTTTCTATTAAGAGGACTTGCGCTGCCATAGCCTCCATTCGAGCTTTTGTCGGAAAGCCGCCTACTACTGGTGCCTGGCCTTGATCCGAAGGGGCCTTCATGCTCAGGTACTGCTTTACTTTGTGCCTTCTTCTGTTCCTGCATTAAAGATGCAACATCATATATTAAGGTTAGAACTAGTCCTCTAAACATATAAAGGTGAGTGCATTTTGAACTAATGACTGAGAATACAAAAGCACTGAAGGCAAGGCAATCACCCTCTGTCTGTGTTTTTCCTCTTCCTTTTCATTCATCAACATATTGTACTCTTCAAGCATTGCTAGTAGAGGAACCTGAAATCCGAAAAGTTCTCTTCATAAGAATGAGCCAAAAATATGTATGGTCATATAATAACAAAAGCTAGAAAATGAAGTGTCTCAATTCAGCAAATGCAGTCAGAAATTTACTTGTTCGTTATCAATTACAGAGCAATCCTATAAGTCCACATAAATCAGTATATCTTATTATTGATAAATTTAGGTCTGCTGAAAACATATGGATGTTGTATTGTTATTAGACGTCCCAGTTTAGATTAAAGAAGTATTTTGTGGCATTGCTGTGCCAGAAGGAGGATAGCTATACTGATTCGATATACTCTAAAGATGCCCTTGGTACAATATTGGCGATCCTACAAAGATACAACATCAGTGATTGCCTTTTACTGATCTCATCTTTTATGGAATTGACCCCCTTTGACTGTACAAGAATTATCATCTATCATTATAAACTCCAAAATATGATTTTAACCTTTTCTAAGCAATCTTTAGCTAATCCTTTCTTGTCTGTCATCCCTCGGAAAATATATTTAGACCTAGTTTGCTTTAATGGATAGGATTGATAAATAATTATCCTTTCTTCATGGGATAATTGATTCAATCTTTTTCCATGTAACAATACATAATAAAATTTTATCATGGGGCAATGTCACATAAACCTAACATAGGATAAATGGGATGAAAATATCAATCCCTCCTAATCCAACAAGGTAAACTTACATGAACTATCATTGTATAATAAATAAAAGTGTACCTCATCGTACAAGAAAACTTTTTTTCTTTCTTCTTCCCAGCACTTGGTCTTGGATAACAGCAATTCCACCAAAGCTGTCAGAAAAATGAAATGTATATGTTGATACGGGGTTCTTTTAACTCATCTCTATTTTACTAATAGATTATGGTTCATTTATAAGTTCTACATGAAGATGACCTTTTTAGAAAATATGGACAATAACTATTAACCTGGTATCTTGTTGACCATCACTCTAGCTCTCTCTGCTCTTTTAAGGTTCTTGTGAGCACCTCTGCTAACCGAATAGCGGTTTTCATCCTGAAATAAAAAGTTAATAGCTAAACTTTTCTGGAAGAGAGAAAATGCTCAGCATATTTAATTTCCTTAAATGAACCAGAGATGAATCTGACCCTATTATACTCTTCCAACCAGCGCTCCTCATCACTTGCCAATATCCATTTTTCAACCTTCTCCATGATAACCTTCCGGCTAGCAGCCTCTTCTTCAGCTCTTGATATCTGTTCATCCATACTTGTGAGGAGATCGGCGTGGTCAATCTCCCCTTTAGTGTATTTGTATGAGTATAAATCATTCCGAGATACCATAAATAATTAAGCAAAGAAAATTATTTTCAAGACTTATTCTAACCAGAGTTTATTTGGTCAATTATTTTTTCCATATCTGATCTTGAAGGTATTTCCATGTGTGATCTCCTACAGATCTCCTCAAGCTCTATTTGTTTTTTGAAGAAGAACTCTTTCATCTTGCTTGCCTTTAACTGATCTAGCCTCTTAACTTCCGTCTCAGCCTTGAAAAATTTGCAGGCAAATAATGGTTTTATAAAAATCTAAATGTGTACAAAGGTTCTGGATGGATGCATTCAAACCTGCTGCACTATGTCAGGAGTAAGGCTTCCAGGAGTGGATATCCCTGCTGATGCTATTGATGATAGACTGGTGACGTGGAAAAATTGTTGACGATCTTCATACGGTGTATCCATGAGACTCCACAAATTGGACAGCGTTTTACCAAGTTGTTGAAGCTGAATCAATCAGATCAACGAACCAGAGTTCAGATGCTGGCATTTGAGGTGAAATTAGCCTCTAACAGATTATATTTTTCATGTTGAGTTGCATTATGGGCTTGTCTGCTTGATGTTATAAATGACGGTGGTATTGTTTCACTATTCTACCCAATTTGGTGTTTGCTTCGCAATGTTCATAATCTTACTAGCCCGTTATAATACAAGACCTGGTTTGGGTAGTCTATGTTTGTGGTTATTTTGGATCCAGTCTCATACATGGAATCCAGAATAGCAGTTCACTTTATATGTGGAAACCCATTTATACCCATTTCTAATATTGGGGGCAAAGGTGGAACTCTTGTACTGAGGGTATAGTAGTCTAAATATTTCAACAAATTATAATACTAACTACTAAATAATAAAATTGATTTGTAATCCCTAAAATTATGTATTTTTAATATCTGCAAATAAACAAGATATTGATGCATTATCCAGTGTAACACATTCCAAAATAGTGTATCATTGACCATCATCTATAGCAAATGAATCCTAAATATTCAATATCTGTCCTGGGATTGTCAAAACCAGTTCCCACTTGAATGAAATTGCACGAGTTTATTGAGACGCACCTTGTCAAGCCGTGTTTGCTTTTCTGATTCTAGTGATTTCACTGTGCTGTCAAGTTTTTCCAGAATAGCATCACTGATGTTCTTTGATAATCCGGACAATTCGTTTAAGCTTGGATGTACTTTGGTGATAATCAGTGAGGAATCCATTCCTAAAGTTGCTGATAAATTTTTGATTGTGCTTATATAATTTTCCACCCTCTGTAACCTGTCACTCTTTGTATGCAAAAGTACAATTAAAATCAGTATTCTAATGTTTTACGTAGACCTAAATAACACATACTTATTCATACGTTGGTACCTTCTCACTGTGAAGTCTCTGAAGCTCATTCTGTTGCTCCTCAAGTTTTTTTAGTGATAGATCATTTTCGTCAACACGAACAGATGATGAATCATTATACTCTGTTCGACCTGCAATCTCTGCAGATATTTTATGAATTTGCCCTTTCACCACACGGAACTGCTTTACTCGTTCTTCTTTCCTCAACTGCATCTCTCTTAGTGCTGGTGTAATCGAATTTAGCTGCTCTTTCAATGTTCCTGCCATTCTCTCTGGCTGTCACGAATGAAAGGTTACTCGATTAAAACAAAATTTAGTTCACATTTGTTTAAGCATTTCTAATGCAAAGCCTGAATTAGTCACACGTATGTCACTAAATTTACTAGCATGCATCATTTCATATACTCATAGTTTCAGACTTCCACAGCAGAAAACATTAACAAACATATTTAAGGCAAATACTTCTATACATCAGTTGCACAGTACAATTCAAGTGCATTTTTTGATAGTATTAGCTGTTTACTAAGAAGGTATTAGTTTATCTTTGTTAGATGTTTTATCAGAACATTATTAGTTATTTCGTTGAACAATATTAGATGTGCACGGCCCAAGTGATGCACCCAAATGTTAATTCATTTTCTAATCTCTAGTTATATTTACTACGTGTATTTCCTTGACCAGGTCCAACAATGGCATTAAATTATTTTCCTCATTTTTGGGCATTTATGTTCTACAATGATGCCTGTGCTCTATAGGTATTGGTCTTTCTATTGACTACAATAGTTAATGACCATTGTTCTATGATCAATAGCTTAAAAAAGAGATGCAATGTTACTCGTCCAGGGAGTGATCTTTCTCCAAGTGACAAAAGAAGATGAGTAAATTCAGCCTCAGATCCTGCAAGTTGCTGATGTAAACAAGCTCGTGATATGTTTGCAGTGTCTACTTTCCTTCTATAAACTTCGAGGCACTCCTGCTCAAGTTCCAGCAGAACCTTCTCCCTTTCAAAATGGTCTTCTCCTACTTCATCCCATATAATCTGCTATACATCACAAGTTATATATCAGTTAAACATATTCATCACATTGCAATACATTACAACTAGGGAAAAACATGGCATTATAAGTTTTGTGATTTCATGCCTGTAATTCTTGTAGCAAGTAACCGCATGATGTCTCCAACAGTGCTGAACTTCCCATCCCGTTTAGTTTTTCAAAGGATCCCATCCAGAAAATCCCTTCATACGGGAAACAAAAGGCGAATTGCGCTTGTAAAATGTGTGTTTTAGTAGAAGCAGCTAGTGTTTAGGGAGAGGAGTTTTAAAGTAGAGAGATGGAGGGGCCATGGCATGGATAGTAAGGTGGGAGTGAATATTAGCTTAAAAGATAAGGCTTCAGATTAGATCAGAGGTGGGTGACAGTGAAACTTTAGGTTCAAGTGTTCTTCCATCAAGGTTGTAACATATAATAAGTTCATGTGATTTTGATTCTTCACTGCTTTAACCAAGACTTGATTCCCAAGCAAATTCTTAAAAAGGTGATTAAATTTAAAGTCATCATATGTGCTGTGGGAATCTTTTGTACCCAGGGAGTAATAGGTTTCAAACATTCCCTTCTAAATTATTATCTCCAGAATCACTACTAACCCATTTCTCGATTTCATTTTGACTTTTGAAACTTAATCCCAACCTTCAATTTTGAATTTTAACTGATTTTTAAAAATTAGCTGTCTAGAGTATTTTAAATTATTATTTTTTTGGAATATTAAGTATGATATATGAGAAAATAAAAGTAGAATAGAAAATTGGGTGGAATAAGAAGTATAATAATAATAATTAATTGTTATGTTTTATATATTATTTCAAGCGGGCAGTGTGATTTTGTAAATCTTTTTTTAAAATTCGAACAAAAAATGAATTCTAGATTTTAAAATTTAAATCCGAATTTTTAATATATAAAAAGAACAACCCTGAACGTCGATTTATCGAAATCAAAATTACAACAATAACCTAACCAGATAATAAAGGTTTTGCCTAAAGGTCACCCGTCCGCAGTTCTATTATATACTAACACGCAATTTTTCGAACTAAATTTGTTCTAAACTTTATTAACAAGCATCGTTCCAGACAACATCTATGTTTGGGTTAGAATGTTTCCACCATTAAATGTTTAGAATTTATGTCTAATTTCAGGTTTCACAGCCGATAATGATGATAATAACAAATCCAATTTTAGTGAGACCATGAATGGAACGCTAAATAATTTCATCATATTTAAAAAAAATATGATTTGTTTCACTAAAGTACAAAATATTTTAATTTTACATTAAATATTTCAAATTAAAATATGTAATTGCTAAAAGCTAATATTTATTTAATATTAAAAAATAACACATGCAACATATATACACACAAATATATATACATAAATTTTATTATATGTTTATATATAATATTAATCTATAAAAATTACAGGAAAAATCACGATCAGTACTAAATATCAGCATTCATTTAACGTTAAATCTGTCTAACGAGATGAGAATTCAGTGCTAAATTTGAATTTTTAAATTTATTTTATTGTCATGTTAATTAATTTATTTGAGTTACATGTGAAAGGGAAAGTTATTATAGGGTTGATGAGAAAGTTTAATGTCCAAATTAAATTCTTATGGCATCATAATGACGTCAATTAGATTATTAGAAGTGATGCGATGCTGTACAAAGAGACATTCTACCTTGTCCACCTTTTTAGTGTTGCTAAATGGTAACTAAGTGCACTATTTGTATTAAAATTTGAAGATAAAATGCTTGGTAACCTTTCATCATCATCTATGTGGTTTTGTTAGGTGGCGCAGGTGAAGAAGGCAAAGATGCTAAATCATGTCATCATATATGCTTAAATAAGGGAAAGCCTATAGCGGACAAAGAACTTAGACCTACACCACTAGGGACGACGAGTATGAATTAAATATTGACTTAGTCTTGTATGCACCAATTACACCGTGCAACTCAAGTTTATTTTTAAAATGTTGTACAAAATACTATTAAAAAGTTACACATGTTATTATTGAAAAGTGTATCTTTAATGGTGTAACTTTTCAGTAATAATTTGTGTAACTTTTCATTAATAAATTGTGCAATTTTTTAAAAAATGAACTTGAGTTGCACGGTGTAACTGGTGCACAAGAAACTTACTCTTAAATATTAATTTTTTCTTATTATTTGATAGGATTTTCTTTGAGAAAGTTTGCATACTATTAATATAATTTTTATCCTCAAAATATAGATATCACAATCATTATTCAATATATTCTATTTATTCGTTATATTTCATTTCAAGAAATTGTGCTAAAAAAACACAGCATTATATTGAAGAAAATTATATTTAAGTGTCTCCATCAAAAGTAATTGATAAAAGAGTGAGTCTCATGTGCACCAGTTACACGGTGCAACTCTAGTTCATTTTTAAAAAGTTAAACAGTTTATTACTGAAAAGTGTATCTTTCATAGTTTAACTTTTCAGTTATAAACTGTTTAACTTTTCAGTTATAAACTATTTAACTTTTTAAAAATGAACTTGAGTTGCACCGTGTAACTGGTGCATACAAGATTAATCCTTGATAAAGATAGTTTAGTCATTTTATTATATATCATATATTCATATAATCATAGTTTGTAATTTATAGTCTTATATAAAGAGATTTCATATTTAAGAAATAGCGGAATAATCTCATAGCTTGGTACTCCCGGCCCTGGCCCCAAACGTAGTTTTTCGGATGAATTGGGTCAACAAATTCTTGTGTTCTTGGTTCTTTATGTTTCTAAATTATCCTAAAACACGTTATCAACACGATTGTTCTATATTTTTGTTTATTGAAATTTCAAAAAAAATTCGTGAATTCAATCTTTCGGATTCGGTTACTAATTTTTTTTTTTTTTGGAATTTCTTGGTTCTCGCTCAAATTTTGGAATTAGGGTTTATCGAATCTTTCGTCGACTGCAATCAATTTCCAACTACAATTGATCCCTTGGTAAAAAATAAAAACCCTAAACCCCCAATATAATTCAACAAAATCTTACTGCTTGATGCTCCGAAATACACAGCATCGGACGAAAATACATATTATTTTCTATTCAAAGAAAATGACAGAAATAATATGGAACAATAAAAATAATATGGTTCAATTTAAATAAGGATATATTGTTACTTAAAATACATCTTATTTTCTATTCAAAGAAAACAACATAAAAAATATGGAACATTAAAAATAAAAAGCTTTTCTCAATTTTCATACTTTAGCTAATTAACATGTTGTAAGTAACTAAGAGGGATGTCATAATTTTCTCTTGGGACAAAGAAATTTCTCAAGACTAATTTTAATTAATAGAACAATGGAAAGAACCCAAAAGAAAATGGGAAGTGATGTACTAATCCATATGAATATGAAATAATGCAAGTACAATGTAGCACTCAACTATAAGTGATACATGGAAGAGTAGGTCTACTATGTAATATTGCACCGTGTAATATGCTACTAAAATGGAAATTCTAAAAAATTCACGGGTCAACAAGGTCAAAGCAACAAAATTCGCGGATCTTGATCGGGTCGGATTAGGGCAATTCTCAGATTCCAGGATTTTCGCTCCCAGTTGGTGATACTATATGAGTAGATTTATGTTATTATAAGGTCAAATGTGTGCTACTGTAAGAACAAATGTTGTTGTTTTTACATATATTCATTTGTTATTGTAAAAATAAACATTTTTAATACAATGTAAGAACAATATGTGTGTTATTATAAGAAAAAAATGGAGTATTAATTTTTCATAAATATTTATTAATTTTTATAGAAATCATTATTTTTTAAGATATAGTAACACACATTTTGTCTTACAGTAACACACATATGTTCATGTAGTATACATTCTAGGATTGCCAAGATATAATAATACAAGTAAGGTATTATTATATTAACAACATATTATCAACTTAAAAATCAATAAAAAATAAAAAATAAATTAAGAAACACATATTTATTCTTGTAAAAATACATATTATCCTTATAGTTACCTTAAAAGTACAAAAAATTAATTTTTTTAAGATGTAGTAACATACATTTTGCCTTACAGTAACACACATATATTCATGTAGTATAAATTTTGGGATTGTCGAGATATAATAACACATGTAAGATATTATTACATTAACAACATATTATCAACATAAAATCAATAATAAATAAAAATTAAATTAAGAAACATATATTTGTTCTTGTAAAAATACATATTATCCTTATAGTTACTTTAAAAGTACAAAAAATTAATTTTTAAAGATGTAGTAACACACATTTTATCTTACAGTAACACACATATGTTCATGTAGTATACATTCTGGGACTGCCGAGATAGTAACATATGTAAGGTATTATTACATTAACAATATATTATCAACATAAAATGAATATAAAAAATAAAAAATAAATTAAGAAACACATATTTGTTCTTGTAAAATACTTATTATCCTTATAGTTACTTTAAAAGTACAAAAAATAAAATTTTAAGATGTAGTAACACACATTTTGTCTTACAGTATTACACATATGTTCATGTAGTATACATTCTGGGACTACCGAGATTTTTCTTTGAAAATCTTGTTTGACCCGATTTGACCCGGATAGGATCCGTGAATTTTTAACTGGGTATATTGTACTGATTGGATTTGGTACAATATTACATATTAGAATTTGTGTATATAGAATCTAAACTACAAGATATCCACTATATGAAAAGTGATATCAAGACCCACTATATTAACCTCACCATAACAAATTTCAATGGCAACATGGACTTTGCTAATAAATATCTCATTTTTTAAGAATGTTATAAAGGCATAATACCTGATTTATTTGAAATATTCGCTATGATCTTAAAGTTATTTAGACTAATGATGAATTTTAAGTTAGATTTGATACGAGGTCTTAGTTTTATTGACGTTGGGTCATTGAATTTTATTCAAAAATACTGAATTTATCTAGTATATATGATTCAAAAATTTCATTATCACGATGTAAAGTGATACATCTATGAAATAAAAGAAAATATTAAATAAAAAATAGACTATTTTACTCAAATTGTAAAGTAAATTATTTTGTTTTAAATTTGAAACTCAAAAGGATATGAGAATTCTAAAAGGGTAAGGAACTGCCAAACTTTTAATGTCTAATGAGACAATTGTTGAAATCAGAAAAGATCCATATGCATCAAGAGCTAATCAAACTCTGTAACATTTTAAAAATATTTATGCCAATGTTATTTGCAAACACAGTGGGAATGCCATTTTATATATATCCAATAAATATGAAAGAAAATACATTTTAAAGGAACTAAGATGTCGATCTAGTGGGATGTACCACACTACTATTTGTATTTTTTAACAATGTATTATCACTGACAAACTATGTCATATCAATTTACATAGGCTTTGATATTATAATTCATATTTTGAAGAACTCACGTAGCATTCTTATTTTTCAAGTGATACAGAAAATGAGATAAAAATTTGATATAATGCACGATATCGGTCTTGATGTTGTTTTGTTGCACTACTTGTATTCTGAAGCACCAGATATATTATATACATCCCATTCTATCTCTTTATAAGTTTTAAAGATATGTCACTCATTTTGCAAAGCCCACTCTTTAGCAAGAGTAACATTGAGACGTGTTTATGTTAAAGATACAACATAAAATATTTCATTCTTACAAAGGATACATGATTATATTTGTGGAATAATTAATCCATAATGTGAATCATTCAAATATTTCATTGTACTGAACTAAGCATCGATATAATGGTCACATGTCAGTTTACTGTCCACAAGAGATTATGCATGCAAAACTCTTAGCACAAACTACACGCCTTAGGGCTCACCACCATAATCACACAATCAGATATTTACATCAAAAGAATTTCATGATTATTGCGTATATATCAGGATCAATATAACACATCTTGATACCATATGTGCTAAACAATATGGTCTCGCAGAGGCCACCATCAAAAGAAAACAAATGGTGGTTAATGCATTGGTTATGCGCACCAACTTACATATTTCTATGTGGGTTTATGCAATATTGCATGCATATTTACTTACATGTTTCAGACCCACTGTTGACCAACCATTTTCTTCATACCAGTTGGTAACTGGATATGAGCATGATATTTCACACTTACACATATTTGGTTGTGCAGTATATGTGCCTATTGCACCACCACAGTGCACTTAGATGGATCCTTAGAGATGTTTAGGTATGTATGTTGGATATGAATCTCCAACAATTATCCTCTACTTAGAACCTTTGACCGGTGACCTATTTATCGATTGATTTGCGGATTGTCACTTAAATGAGATGATCTTCCGGTCATTAGGGGAAGATAAGGAAAAGAATTTTCTGTGAAATGACAGGAGGTATCGTGCTCGATCCCCACTCTATCTCATTTGATCCCCAAACTTCATAATAAGAAAGCGAATTAAAATAATTAATAAATCTACAGAACATAAGAGATTCGATGCCTGTTGCGTTCTTAGATTTTGCTACAGTGACTATGTAATACCCATATTAAATAAATTTAAAGTGATTTAATTTAAGTTTAAGAGTTTTTATTCTGGTTCAATTTTATGGTTATTTTTTTGGGAAATATGTTTTATGATTAAATTTTGGGCTTCTTGGTTAAGAATTAAATTAAATTTCTTTGGATTAGTGAGTGTCTAAAGATTTTAGGATTAAGAGTTTAAAATCAAAATTCGTGGAATAATTCACCATTTAATATAAGAAGATATCGTTTAAAATTTTTATGAGGTCAACTGACCCTATCAAATGCATTGAGGACTGAAATCAATAGTTTTAATTGGTCATTTATTGTGGATGAATGTCATGGGTTTATTTTTCAAAGATTTGCGTTTTTTTTATTTATTTTGCTTAAGTAATTATTAAGTTGATTAAATCCATTTGAATGCTAATTAGGTGAGAGACGGTCAACAAGGGAAATTAGTGTGGAGAATTTATTTGGCAACTGACTAATGTCATTTGTGAGATTAGGAAACAGCTGTTGGGTTTAATAAGAATAGTTGTGGTTGAAATTTTATTCTTTACTCCTTAAGGGCAATAGGCAGTAGGCGTGACTTCTTAAAAAAAAAAAAATCACTTAGTTACCAACTAGAGTTTGGGGGATAAAATTTTATTCTTATAGCATTCTTAAGCAGAGGCAGTAAGTCTTTTAAAAGAAAAGAGAGAGCACGTGCTCGGAATAAGCAAATTAAGGATGGAGTATTAGGGGCCGTTCGTCGTACGTACACATGTATTTATATATTATGTTCATTCTTAAATTTTTGGTGATATATATGTTTGTGCATGTTACATGTCGTTTAACCAAACCGGTGTGCAAGTCGTTTATCATTTTATGATTTTCGTGGGGTATCACTAATGCATGTATATTTACTTGCAATTATGTGAGTGTGCTACTCAGAGTCTCGCGAGGGGTCCTGAGGGGGTATCACAACTAGAAAGTGAAAAGTTCAGAACGATATAAGTCTTGAAGAAAATATCGTTAATACGTGTGTGCTATTCGATACCGTAAAAGTTGTCTCGGAGGGGTATCACATATGAAAGTATAGATATGTCTTGCATTTAAATATTTTACGTCCCGTTTATTTAATTTTGAACATGTATGAACCCCACTGAGCCTGTTTTTTTGCTCACCTCTTTAAAATTAATATCTTAAGTTGATTAAGCTTGGGGGTCTACAACTGGGAACGTGATGATGCAGACGGAAGTTTGCCCATTAATTTACAATATTTAGTAAAATAAAATTTTAATTATTTACAAGAACGGAGTTGAGAATACGTATTTTATATTTTTGTTGTTGAAAACATTTCAAGTATAAGAGTATGATTTCATGATTTCAGATTATATGTACTTTATTAATATTTACGAATTCATGCAAGTCAAATTATAAATAAGCCACTTATGTCAAAAATATTTTATATGTTTAGTTTGAAAAATTGGGACACTTTAATCCTTTAACTTTAATTTTATTCTTTTGACACCTGAACTTAACAGTTGATAATATTGTCTAAAAAGATTTTTAGATTAAATTTGGCCTTTACTATTTTAACTACATTGCTACTTTTATAAATTTCAAGTATTTTAACATATTTTGTTATTAAATAGCCTTATAAATTTTATCTTTTAAAATAAAATAGTTCATGACTTAAATTATTTCCTTTCAAATATTTTTATTTAAATATTAAACTTTTTAAAAAAATGGGGCGTGACAAACTAGATCAAACATACCAGCTACAAATATGCCTGCAAGATTAGAAGTCTCAAATAAGGGGCACAACACCATGGAAAAGGTATTACAAGGTGTAGTTGAGGTCGTGACTCCTAAAAAGGAAAAAAGGGAGATCACCTTGTTCAGTTGACACTACCCAAAGGAAAAAATGGTAGGTGCGGCAAAATTCAATTCATTGATCATCAATATCGAGAATACATCTCATCAGATTATCTTTGATTGTAGTTATGTCAAAAAATCATCACTGGAGGACACTCCGATATTTACTATGATTCCAGAGAATGAAAAATCTCTATTAATTATAAGAGTGCATATGGATCTTGGAAAAATTTAGTTTTATTAATATTTTGACTAGAACACTGAGTTTGTGGAATACTTATCCATCAGTCAACAAATGTTCAAAAGATATGCAGACGATTTAACAAGGACAAATGCATTCTGTTAGCACTCGCATGATCGGTCGAAGTTTGGATTTAAAGAAAGATCCATTGGGAAAGAAAACTGAAGCAAAAATAACTGCTTAACAAGACTGAAAGGATGAAGAACCATCCAAAGTAAAATCATGGTGGCTTTGTTAAAGAAGGAATCATTTCTGAGCCTCTGAATGTTCAAACTTTAATGCAGAAATCTCCATTAGAGACCGCTTGGACGGTTGCCAACCAAAAAAGTAGAACTGGACCATTATTGCTCAACTATTCAATTAATATCCGATAATTTGAGACCCACAAAATCGATCGTCAATTTACTTTTTTCAAATAGCGACCACCTATGCTGTTGCTACTGGTCAATAAAACTATTAACGACCACCCTCGAACGGGCGCTAATTTTAAATTAAAAATAGCGACTGAAGGCGATTGCAAATCAGTTGCTAAGTGTTCGATTTTGACAAGTATTTATAATGATTGCAAATCGGTTGCTAATACCAAAAATTAGCAATCATATTTAAAGCAGTTACTAAATTCGATTGCTAAAGCGCGTGTTTTTTTTTTTTTTTTAATAATGAGTGATGGATGTCGCATGTAATCAATCTCAGATAAATGTGCTGTATTTGGTTAAAGTCGCTAGTTTTACTTGGATTTCTTAGTGTAAGTTTAATGGCATTCTTCTTTTATAATATAATTTTTTCCGTATTTTATTCTGTAAATATATATTTTTATTTTTACTTTCCTCTTTTTTTTTTTTTAGATTTGGTAGCTGCTTGTATTATTTTAATGGAATATAGTTGTAGCATAAAATGTAAGGCATTATGCATCACTTTGTAAGTACTATATTGTGATGTGCATTAAAAGTTTATTTTCTTTATGTTTTAGAGATGTCGTATGAGAAAATGGAAAATGAGATAGTTAGCACAATAAAAGGTATATTGTCAAATGTTAGTTTACTATTATATCGTAGAAAAAGTTGTGTTGTTGAAGAAAGATTGGCAGCAGTTCACAAGAAAGCTCATTCTTCAGTAGTTTTATCCAAAAATTTATACTACTCTGTATTTCAATATACACGGATTTCTTTCTTTACTTGAAGATTTTGAAAGATGGATGAAATAAAGGAACAATCAAAATAGAGCAAGCCGAGCAACATTTGACAACTTTGAGTTGGAAAATTAATGTTTGAATTAAACAAATTTATAAAAAAAAATTAATTTATCTAAATTTACGTGGAACAATATTTTAAGTTGTGACAACACATAAACAAGATTTTCATGGAGAGAAATGTTGATCTTATAAGAAGGGTATCAAATAATGAAAATTCTTCATTCCAACACCAAGCACACACCTATCATTTCTCTCTAATTCTTTCTCACAAAAAAAAAAAAAA